>JBBPMF010000440.1:0-27007 GCA_038090175.1 Austroboletus eburneus | reverse complement strand
CCCCCCCCCCAACCAAATACAATCAAAACAAGCACAAATCAGTTCATGCCCCACCCGCCCACCCAATCAAATCAAATCAATATACCCCACCTGCCCACCCATCAAATAATCAAAAACAATCAAAAACAAGCACAAATCAAATCAATGCCCTCCCCGCCCACCTAATTATAGTCAATCAAATCAAGTACAAATCAAGTCAATGCCCAACCCTCCCAGGCAATCAAATAAATCAACACAAGCACAAATAAACTCAGTATCCCATCCACCCACCCAATCAAGTAATTTCTGCTTTTTCAAGCAATTTCAAGCAAAATCAATTTCCGATCTTGTCCTGCTCTACTAATTTTAGGGTTACAATTGATCTTATTTTAGGGTTACAATTGATCTTATTTTAGGGTTACAATTGATCTTATTTTAGGGTTACAATTGATCTTATTTTAGGGTTACAATTGATCTTATTTTAGGGTTACAATTAATCTTATCTTAGGGTTACAATTAATCTTATCTTAGGGGTTAGAGGTTCAAATTTATAGCAATTTTTTCCAGGGTTAGGGTTACAAAATATTACATTTTAAAATTTAAAGTTTATGGATTTTAAGAGTTTTTTTACAAGCTACTCTTTTGCTGACTTATGTAAGGATTGCTGCATGGCTGTGCATGGACAGGTAATAAGTCAGTCATATGAATGTGACATGTCACACTTGCTTTCTTTAAAAAAAATGTCTATATTTTATCTTGCTTGCTTATAATATTCAATATTCTCTATATGTGATTGGGAGTGATATGTTCTAAATTTATTTATATATTCTTTCTATTTGTCTAAATATTCATATTCTCTGTGTGCTTGTGTGATAAATTTCATTTTCCTTTATGATTAGCATTAATATCAATGTTTTATCTATTTATGCAGACATTGTGTTATGCTCAACATATTTGGGGATATGACCTGCAAAGGTTCAAGGGCTTACTGTCTGTTATGATTGCTCTTTTCACTATTTAAAACTCACTTATGGCAGGAGTCAAACTCCTGACTTCCTATATAAGGAAAACCCCTATCAGCACAAGGCCACTGGGACTTAGCCATTTTCCAGTATAACTTATCATGTGACTGCTTACCTCAGCAGTCTAGCCCACAAGTCACATAACTTGTCACATGTTCAAGGGCTAGAGTCTTATCTCTTATCTATGATGTCATGATGACATCACTCCTCATGTTTTACATAATGCATGCTTCTTTACTTCTTTCTCTTACAGACACACTTCTTTATAATTCATGCATTCTTATCAGCCAATCATGTATTTTCTCCTTATCATAATATGATGTCTCTTTATGATATTTACCCAAACATATACATAGAGTAGAATAGTATATAAACCCCAGGGCTTCGAGGCTGGAGTCCCCAGCTTTGAAGTCTTGGAGATTCCCTCACAAGCTTATTGCTCTAAGGACCAAAAGAGTCATTTACTCTCATCTCTTGCTTCATCTTTATTGAGTTGTTTCACTGTCACTATGCAGCAGACAGGGATTAAAGGATCCTGGCAAGGAGCATTCTTGACAGAAGTTCTAGAGACCATTGAGGATGATGGGAATGAAGGATTCTGAGAATGTTGCAAGACTAGAAACAGATTGAAGAAAGAATTCTAAAGAAGTGTCCACTCAACAGTAGAACGAGAACTGAAGAACTAAGACTAGATGTCACCTATGGTGATGAAACTATTCTTGCCTCCTTTACCCTTGGCCATTACAGCTGTAATATGTATATCATTAATGCCTTACCACTTGATAAGGGGCATCTCTTAAACCTTGGCACACCCACATATGATATGGTTCACTAACAATTTGGACACCTATTTAAAAATTGTCTTAAACATGCATGCAAGCCATGCATAACTTCCCAGTTGACATTGTGATTCTCTCATAGGATTCTATCTGTTCTGGATATGCTAAGGGGAAACTCCTCAACAGATCCTTTGCTCCAACTGAGTGCAGGGCTACATACTCCTTCAAATTGGTCCATTCAGACCTAAAATCCTTTCCTACCCAATCATATTCTAAATATAAGTATGTGATTGTCTTTGTTGATGTTACAAGTAAGCACAATTCTGGTGGTTTCAAAGGTTCTGGAATCAGTTCCCGTGCTTCTGACAGTTCCAAGTTACCTTCCCAAGGTTCTGAAGGTTTCAGAATCTCAGAAACATTGGATCACTTTGCTACTCTTTAACTGGAATGGAAATCTAAAGATGAACTTCCCCTAGAATGCTATTGGACTCTGTTCCCCAAGAATTATGCTACATATGGTTATATGGAGATCCCTGTTCTTGGTTCACCCTGTTCTTCTCTCATTCTTCTTTAATAACTTATGTCATGTATTCCAGAGTTCATTTTTGTCATTCTCCTTCCATCCTTCTTTCGATGGTAGTGTTATTTCATTTCCATCTATTGATCTATGAGGCTGTTGTACTATAACGTGTGCTCTGTTCCATCACCTTTTCATTCCAAGATGATTCTGAGCTATATAAATACTTAGTAGTTGTCTTGTATGTTCCACAGCTACAGTAGATCTGTGCAATTACACATAGTGTTTAGTCTCACTTCTGCCTGAGTCTTGAGTCTTAGCAGAGAACTCTTTTGGATCTACAGAACCTTGTGTCACCTTTGAGGACACACTGAGACTGGACATTGTGCAAGCATAACAGTTAATGACTATTCCTCTGGAGCATGACTTATTACCCTACACACTAAGGATGCAGCCTTATCAGCTGCTCACAACTTTATTAAGATGGCAGAGACATGGTTCAATGCTAAGGTCAAAGGTTGGATGTCTGATGCTGAAGGTGAATACAAATCCAAAGCATTTGATGCCATGCTCAAGGGAGAGGGCATTGAGATCTATCAATCAGTCCTCCACATACCACAACAAAATGGTCCTGCTGAGCGCATGATGTGGACTCTGTCAGATATGTCAGAAAGTCTGTGACATGATGCCTGAAAGTTGATGAGAATTCTTGTTTAACCATGTGGCACTCCTCTATGACTATCTGCCCAACAAAAGACATAACTGAAAAACACCATATGAAGTGCTTCACAGCACTTCTCCTGATGTGGCAAACCTGTGTGTCTTTGGATACAATGCCTATGTGCACATATCACAGGATGTGCGGGCAAATAAATACCCCTAAATCAGAACTTATGGTATATCTAGGTGTTGCCCCTGGCAACTATAAGAATTTTATATTCATGAGATCCCCCAACAACATTGTATTTACATCAGCTCATGCATTATTTGATGAAGAACTTTTTCCAAAATGCACTACACCACCTACTGGTCTTCCTGAAACAGTGGTTGAGCTTTTGCCTCCCACTAAGGATAACTCACATTGATCCACACACCCCCCTCAGCCTCATATTTCCACTCCTCCTCCTGTCTCTCCTGGTCCTCTGCCTGAGGTTCCTGCCCCTCTGTGTAAGTAACACAAAGCATCTTCTCCACCTTTAGTTCCACCTTCACTCCATCAATCAGAATAACAGCACCATGTGCCTAATCAGCCTGGCAATGTCTATGATAACAACCAGCATCCTGTTGATAGTGAAAAGGTTGTGAACAAGGAGTCTAAATGGCATGACATCATTGATGATCCTGGCCCATCTTGTCAGATGTCTGGTCAGTTTGATCCTGACACAATGCAAAGGGAAGTTGCACTCCCTACATCTCCTCTCAGTGAAGTTGACATTGAACAATTATGTCATGATGGGGAAGAAAGTGACCAGTCTCAAAATCTCTACATTTCTGCTTCTTGTGGATTTGTGGGTTTTTCTGGATTTACTGATTTAGCAATGTTTCTGATGTCAAAGGCAATATCCATGATTAATGCTTCTGCAGAACATAAATCACTATGTGAATGGACTTATAGAGACATCAAAACACTACCTCCTGCAGCCCAAGAGGAATAAAAAGTCACTTGTCAATGTGAGCTAGATATGTTATGTGTTACACTCGACATGGATGAGCATAGGCCTGCAGTGATTCGAGGGCTTACTGTCCTATACAGCAGACAGGACAAGGGGCCTGATAAGGGGATTCCTTGACAGGATGGCTATGGCCATCATAGGACTAATAACGGGTGGAAGGGGGTCCACTCAAGGGTCTTCCTTGGCAGAGATTCTGAGGACCATTGAGGACTGAGGGATCAATGGGTCTTGGGGATGTCGCAGGACTAGCGACAGATTGAGGGTTCAAGGGGAGCATCCACTCAGCAGTAGGATGAGGACTGGGGGATCTGAGAGTAACTTCAAAATACTAGGTAAATTGCAGGAGGTCTAAGATAAGGAATACACCTGAGTATCAAGGGTTTATATACACAAGCCAATGAGTTAAGGGTAGGCAAAGGGAGAAGGTGAGTCAGCAATGGAAAGCAATGGAATTGCAAAGAAGCTGAGTCACTACAGAGTGGATGCGATGGCATTGGACAAGTATTGGTAATACAACTGCAGATGAGTCACGCTAAATAAGTAAGCAGTAATGGAAAGGTAATGGTAAAAGAAAAGGACCCAAGTGGAGCTTGAACAGTGAGAATCAAGGTCCTTTGATATACATGGTAAGTAATCATAGAAAAAGAAAAAAGGGGCCCAATGAATGATAACATTATAAGAGCGAAATGTCTATGAGTTGGTTGACAAACCACCTGGCGGAAAGGTCATAGACAACCAATGGGTTTTTGATGTAAAACCTGATGGTTATAAATGTGCATGATTAGTTGCAAAAGGATTCTTCCAGATCAAGGGAGTTGATTTTGATCAAATATTCTCTCCTATGATTAGGTTTGAGACAGTCCAGCTTATGCTGCCTCTTGCCACCATAGAAAACTGGCATATAGAAGTGGTTGATGTTCATTTGGCTTACCTTTATGAAAAGCTGAAAGAAGAGATCTTATGAAGCAACCTGAAGGCTTCAAAGTCCCAGGGCAAGAGCATAAGATTTTATGCCTACTGTGTGCTCTGTACATCCTTAAACAAGCTGGACTAGCCTGGTAGGAAGCACTCAATGAGAGCACTCAAGAACTCGGATTTGAATATCTCAAATCTGATGCTGATATTTTTCTATTCAAAAAGAAAGGCACTCAAATGGTTATTGCAATCATCTATGTGGATGATGCCCTCTTCTGTGGTCCTAACAAGGCACTTGTGGAAGAAGTAAAGAGGCACTTTATAAAGAAATGGGAATACAGGGACTTAGGTCCAGTCAAAGAAATTTTGCATATGAGAATCAGATGACAAGGTTGCAAGATCTTGATTGACCAATGCTTGTACCTTGAAAAAGTACTTGAGCAATTTGGAATGCAGAATGCCAGGACTGCACCCACATCTTTGCCTCAGAGTTATTACCCTCTTCAGTACCATGGGCCTGTAAACCCAGAGCTAAGGTCACACTATTAACAAGTGATTGGTTCCTTGCTACACATAATGCTCAGAACTCACCCAGACATAGCCTATGCTATAACAGCAATGTCTAAGCATGCAGCAAACCCCTCCAAGGAACACCTTGACAAAGCATTGTATATCTGTAGATACATATCTGCTTGCTACCAGGCACTATTTTCTAGTGTTTGATGGTGCATCTGAGGCAGGGTTGATTGCCTTTACTGATTCTGACTGGGCATCAGATTCTAATACTCACCACTCTCAAACTGGCTGGTTTATCCAACTAGCAAATGGCATCATTCAGCTGGAAGTCATCCCAACAGGACAGAATTGCATACTCTAGTACTGAAGCAGAATATGTTGCCTTGTCTGATTGTAGCAAGCAAGTGGTATGGCTGCACACCCTTCTAGGGGAACTTGGCTACAAGCTGACTCCTACTCCTATCTGTGGGGATAATCAAGGATCTATATTCATGGCTACAAACCCTGTGAACCCTCTTCCTTAGCCCAAGTCCAGAGGTTGTCCTTCCAAGTAAGTTGATTAAGTAAGGCAACCCTCTGAGGGAAGTTTGGAATGAATTTTTGATAGAAGTTGCAGAATTCTAAAAAAGATCTTACTGCTTTGACTGAGCTGGGGGACTTCCATTCTTCTATGGCTTGGAGTTTGGTTGTATCCATTGCAAGTTCTCCTGATCAGACAGTTAGGCCAAGATAGTCCATAGTTTGGGAGTCAAAGGTACATTTCTGGAGTTTACACCTAAGTTCTAGACTCCTAAGTCATTCTAGAATCTTGATGGTTCTTTCTTTATGCTTAGATGGATCAGAAGAATAGATGGCTAGGTCATCCATATAGATAATCAACCATCCTTCTGCAAGGTAATCTCCAAAGGCATCATTCGTGAATGCTTGAAAAGTGGCAGAAGAGTTGCACAATCTGAAGAACATCACAGTTGATTCAAACATTCCAAAGGGGGTGATGAAGGCTGCTTTCCATCAATCTTCAGGTACAATTTGTATACTGTGGTATCCCCATTGGATGTCCATTTTAGTGAAGATTGTCAAGTTCCCAATTTGTTTGATAATGGACTGGATATTCAGTAGGGGGTAAGCATTCTTTACAGTATGCTTGTTGAGGTACCTATAATCTTGGCAAGGTGGGAGTTTTCCATTTTTCTTATCAAAGAAGAAGAAGGGTGTAGCTTGGGGGGATTGTGAAGATTTGATTTGTCCATTTGCCAGATTCTCCTCCACAAACTTTTTACATGCTTCTTGTTCAGGGAGAGAGAGGGAATAGGCTTTTGCCCTCTTTGGAATGAACATCTCCTTGAGTTTGATTGAATGGTCATATGCTTGTGAAGGAGGTAGAACATTAGGGGGGTTTTCTTTGAACACATCATTGAAGTCTTTATAGTTCCTTGGTAATTCCTTTTTCTCTTGTTTCTTCTCCATCTCTAATTCCATGGATAGCATTGTTTTCATGACATATTCTTTGGTGGTTTCATATCTCTCACAGTATGCTGCATGGGTTTTGAAATTGGGATCCTTTCAGAGATTTCTTATGAGATATCTTCTCTTATCTTCTTTGTTCTCTTTTAGAGTTTGTTTCTGGTTCCAGTTTGGTAATTGGAGGGTTACTCTTCCTGTTGCCCAGTCTATGTCTGGATTTTGTTCCCTGAGCCAGTTCATTCCTAGGATGACATTCTTCTTGCTAGCTGGAAGGACATGGAATGTCTGGCTTTTCACCACATTTCCTATGTGAAAGGTGATTGTGGTTCAGAACCTGATAAGTCCTGCTTGATTGGTGATTCCGCCTGCATTGATAGCTCTGATAGGTCATGCTATCCTTTTCATAGATAGATTGTTTCTTTTGGCAAAGTCCAAGTTTATGAATAAACTGGTTGCTCCACAATCAATTAAGGCAGTGGTTTTGGCAGTGGTTCTTCTGGATATTTCAAGTGAGATGGGAATGAGTATTGATTTTGAGTCACTTGATATTAATATAGAAGAGAAGTTAGGGGGGTAGTCAGCCGACTTCTGTCCCCTGTTTAAAAATCTGAGAAGCCTATATCCTTGAGTTCGATCTTTGCAACCATTTCTTTATCCTCTTTGGAATCTTCGAAACATTTTTTCAGTACTTGGAGTATCTCTTTCTCATCTATCTGCTTTTCTTCTAGTTTCACATATTCATTCATGGGTCCCTTTTTAGTTTTGATGGTTTGGACCCTGGCTCTTCTGGGAGTCCGGCTTTGAGTTCAGCCATTTCTGAGTGGTCTGGATTGGGGAGGGGGTTGATCTGAGGGATAGGGGTGTTGTGGGCAGAGGAGAACGGAGTTCTTTGAGACAGATGAGATCTTGATGGAGGAGGAGGGGTTCCACTTTGAGCAAAGTGGGATTGGTTCCTTTTGAGGGTCTCAGAGATGGACTCAAGTCTTGATCATTCTCTTCTGTCTGTTTCGTCCTCAGAGTCCTCTTGAGGAGGATCTTCCCTGTATCCGTAAGAAATGATGGGCAACTGGTGGGGTGCCTTGCTGCATGGTAGCAGAGATATAAGGAGAGCTAGATCATTTGTTATGCTTGCGCAATGTCTAGTCCCAGTGTGTTCTCAAAGGCGACACAATGTCCTATAGAAGTCCTAGTGGTTCTCTGCTGAGACTTGAGACTCAGACAGGATGAGACTAAACACTGCATATAATTGTGCAGATCTAGCTAGGGAGTATACAGGACAACTACTAGGTATTTATACAGTCCGGAACCATCTCGGAATGGAAAGGCGATGGGACAGGGCACATGGTATACTACAACGGCCTTGTGGATCAATGGTACCAATGGGAAAACACTGCCATCAGAAGGAGGATAGAAGGAGGAGCGGAGGTCCGTGACAAGAGCGATTCTGGGGCCACATGGTACATAAGAGCTACAAAAATGGAACAAAGGAGGAACACGGCAAATCCAGAATGGGGATCTTCATATGACCATATGGAGCGTAGTCTTCAGAAAACAGAGTCCAATAGCATTCCAGAGGTAGTCTATCCTCAGATTTCCATTCTGACAGAAGAGTGTTAAAGAGTTCCGATGGTTCTGGAATTCCGGAACCTTCAGAACCACGGGAAGGTACTTCGGAAGTGTCAGAACCATGGGAACAAGTTTTGGAACCTTCGGAACTGTGCTTACTTGTAACATGACCCTTAAATGGATGGAGAAATGGAAGGAGTAAACCAGGAACTAGAAACCTATCTTCATATACTCTGTGCCAACTCCCCTGGGAAGTGGACTGATTACTTACCCCTGGTGGAATTCCATCACAACTCAGCTGTGCATTCCATCACCAGGAAATCCCCTTTTGAACTATTATTAGGTTATTCCCCCTGAGCTTACCCACCCATTGGGAAAACCTTTGTTACCAATTTAGAATCTCATCTCTTGGCATTGATGGAAGTCTGCTCTAAGGCACAGGCCACTCATGAGAGAGCAAGATTATTCATGGAACAAAGAAAGAACACCAGATTCACTTCCTGGAAAGTAGAAGACAAAGTTTGGCTAGAAAACACCAATCTAAAAAGGAATTACCTCTTCCGAAAACTCACTCCCAAAAGAGAAGGACCTTTTGAAATCAAACAAGTACTATCCCCAGTATCCTACTGACTCCACCTATCCCCAATATGGAAGATCCATGGTGTATTCCCTATGGCTCTCCTTTCTCCATTTAAGAAAACCCAGAAACATGGAATTGGATAGGTAAATCCTTTGTTGGAGTTAATAAGCAGAGAAGAGGAATGGGAAGTTGACAAGATCATTACCCATAGGGGAAGAAAGGGGTCCCAACAATTCCATGTCAGATGGAAAGGTTATGAATCAGGGGATGACACCTGGGAACCTAAAACCAATCTGACAAACTCCCAAGAAACAGTAAATGCTTATAAAGGGTCATGAGGCCTGAAAATCTAAGCAAAATGTCCTGATACTCCTCTGCCAATGAATACTCCATTGAATTCTTCCATAAATCCCCCAGACTATCTCCACCAGCCCCATCACCCCTCCAATCTGGAATCTTTGTACCTGAACTATCCCCAGTTAGAGGACATCAACTCCCCACTGTTTTTTGAAATACCCTCTTGGTATCAGTACTTGAATGCCCTGCCCTCTTCTCTCTCTTGGTCAATCACCCCCTCTATGATGAAGCATCCCTCTTCCCCCCCTTATTTCAACCTTTTAATGAATCCCCCTGGCTGTCAGGCTCAACTTTGACTGAGCTTGATCCAATCCTACCCCAGCTAACTCCATGGACTTTGCCATCAAGCACTTTCTTGCCAAGGCAAGAATTCAGATGGCTCAACTCTTGGCCAATGTGGGAGTCTTTTGACTCATCAACACCTTTCCCTGACTTGCAATGGCTTCCTATCTCTGACCTCTCCTCCAAGCCCTTACCAAAATTCAAGGAAAAGATTACCTTGTCAACTCCATCTGGGATGAATCTATTGTATTTCCTGCAGTTGCCCCCATCATTGAGTGCTTTGATGGGGCCCGTCATGCCAGGAACCCCCCATCATGGAATCGTGTGGACCTATCCTTGAAGAAATAGCCATGGCTGAGAGGCGAGTTAGGGAAACAGCCCTACAAATGGTGAAAAACTTGGCCACAACCTCCCTCCCCCAAACCTTCCCAGTTCATCCCATACCATCAAATAGGTCAAAGTCTGTTCAAGAAGCTCACACAAGTCCAAGAGGCTGGGAGAAAGAAAGCCAATTTGAAAAGAAGCACAGCTTTAAAGGAAAGGAAAAGGTCAGAGAGAAAACCACCACCCCCAACCCCCTTCCCATCCCCAGAGCATCTCGACACTGCAAACAGAATAGCCGATTCACTTGCTTCCAATGTGGAAGCACCTCCCACCTTCAACCCCATTGCCCCATCTATCAGTGTCCCTTCTGTCATATCTACAAACATGGACACATCCAATGAGACTGCCCTGACAATAGATGTGCCACTTGTCACAGCAAAAGACATACCTTTTTTGAGTATGCTGGACTGGAGGACAACAATGATGACAACATCATCTACAATGACAGAGACTCAGCCAGAGAGGTTTGGATTTGAAGAAGCTCTTCAATCATATGAAGGAGGTAATGTTACAAGTTCAGTGGACTTATACAAATACCTTCCCAAGGCTCCACTATGAACAATGTTTCCCTCTGATTACACTTTAGATGATGCCATAATCATTCCAATAATCTCTGACAATGATTTTCCTTGGTAATTGTCTGATCTTCTTTATGGATCCTTTCCCCTGATCTTGCTCTTCTGAGATCTAGTTCCCTGATCTCCTCCTTGTGTCACATGGGCCATGTACATTTACTTACCACTGTTTCATTGCCTCTTTCCCTTTAGTTTTCAGAGTTCTGCTCCCTTCCTATTGGCTACTTGGAAATGTATAACTAGTCACTTGTTACTTGTGTTCTCTAGCTAAATCTGTGCAATTATACACAGTGTTTAATATCTCCTGCCTGAGTATCAAGTCTCAGCAGAGTGATCATTCCACTGGACCTCTATACTTGTCTTGCCTTGAAGGAGATACTGGGTTGAGACTAGACATTGTGCATGTGTAACAAGATGTATATCTGATGGAGGGATATACTTCAAACATATAAAAGTGTCACTCATTTTAATTATTGTTTATGTCAATGATGCACTTTTCTTTGGCAAAGACAGGAAATTTGTCATGGCAGAAAAAGAAATATTCATGAAGATCTGAGACTCAAGGGATCTTGGACCTGTTAATGAGTATCTTAATATGACCATAAAATGTGACCGAAAGAAAAGAACCATTACATTGGATCAATCCATATATGCTTCAAAAGTAATCAAACATTTTGGTCAAGAAAATGCAAAGCATACCAATACTCCATTACCAACAGGTTACAACCCTTGCAAGAATGACAAAGAATCACAGCTTCACTTCAAATTAAATATCAAAGTGTTATAGGATCACTCCTATACATTATGCTAGGGACACAATCAGATATTGTCTATTCCATCATTACAATATTGTGCAAATCCTTCAGAAGATCATTACAATCAAGCCTTACAGATTGTAGGATATTTTGAAATTACCAAAAATCTTGGGATTTTATATAATGGAGCACAAAAATCCAGATTACTCAGATATAGTGATAGTGATTGGGCTGCAAATCCAAATGATTGCAAATTCATCACAGGCAATCTGATCTTTTTAGCAGATGATTTGATATCCTGGTTAACAAAATGACAAAATGTTGTTGCAGGATCTTCAACTGATGCTAAATATATTTCAATGTTTTCTACAGCACATCAAATTTCTTGAATAAAAAATCACCTTGGGAAAATTGACATAACCATTCCCAAAGTACCATTATACTGTGATAACCAAGGAGCCATATTCTTGGCAACACAACCTGCACAGTCCAACAGGACTAAACACATTGGAGTTCACTTCCATTACATTCAACAATATATGAAAGATGAAGATAAGCTTGAGCTTTTTTATATCTCCATTGATAAACAGATTGCAGACATAATGACCAAAAATCTTGGACCAACCAAATTTGCTACAAATGTTCTTGCTTTATGTATTATCAAAATTACATGAATCTGTTATAACAAATTCTGGACAAACCAGATTTGTGGAGGAGTGTTGAAAGATTCATGATCACATGATCTGGAAACATGTGACAACATGTGACAGGCTCTGGAACACACAGAGACCAGAGCACTCTAGACACTGATCTAGAGATCTTATCTTATCAAAGACAAGGAATACAATAAGAACATTCTAGATATAAAACATTCTAGAAACCAGCTATATCAGTTATCTTCTTATCCAATATCAAGATAAGCTTATCAATCAATAGATAAGGAGCACTCTTATCTATCAATCACATAAATGATTGGAATGATACAATTCTTATTAGCCAATGATTATTCTTAGCCTTATTATGCTGACTGAGCATGAGTCATTTCATATGACACAATTGGCCAATGCTATTGATAGAACCAATAGCAATTCTCTCTCTTATCTAATATATGAGTCATCCTCTCTAGATATAGTAATTGTACATGGTCTGTGCACATTCCCTATATGTATATAAACCCTGGACTCTCAGAGGGAATTTCCCCAGAGTCATAAATATAGTCTGCATTCACAGGACACAGTTCTATCATAAGCAAGACTCCTAGTCAAGACCTAAAGGACCTAGAGTGAGTATTTCACTCACTCAGTCTCTTTTTTCCTCTCCATGCAACCTGCCTGGATGTTGGCCTGGGCAAGAATTACTTGCCATTTTTTCATTAAGTATACTACAAATTGAGTAAGCCTTTCTCATGTATTGAATATACACTACTTAGGCTATAGATAAGCATCCTATAGTTAGTCACTTTCAACAGAGTGAGCAGCAGCCAAGTTGCAAGCTGCAAAGCCCAAGCTGCAATGCATATGTATCAAGAAGTGTTGAGGGAATTGGGAACAAGCTGACCATGCTGCATAACACATTAGAATAGGCATGCACAAGGTCAGACCAGCAAGATGCAAGCCACTTACCTGGAGAGATTCAGAGCAAGCCAGGGGAGTCAGCAGATGATGCCAACACTTCAGACCATGTATACAGGTCACAGGGATGTTTCAGAGGGTTGAAAAGTGGCACTGCATCGATGCAAACATGTCACATCAATCTAGAGGGCCTAGAGGCCACTTGGGCAAAAAGGTTGAGCAAGGGGATGGCCTGTTGAAAGCAACTATAGGACACTTATCTATAGCCTGAGTAGTGTATATTCAGTACATGAGAAAGGCTTACTTGATATATAGTGTAGAGTTCCAACTCCACTTTAAAAACAACTTCTTTACTTCAAACCTCCACTATCAGACCAAGCCCCCAAGCCTAGTCCTTACCCCCAGTGAGTACATGGTTACATGGTAAGGTAGAGTTGTTGCCCCAGCATAGGTTCTATGATCCATGCTGCTATGAGCCTAAGTACAGGCTTGACACCTAATATATGTCACCTGGAACAGTGCAAGTTCAACAGGTTATAAGCCCTGGTTAGCATCCTAACTTAACAGTCGGTCGATGTGCTGGATCATCTCAAAGGATGAGAACCTCTGTCAGTCTGAAAGGATAGACAGAGTAGATCTCATCCCAAGAGGATAAACCTATGTAGGTTGGCTTTACTGACAAAGTTTCATTCTTAGAACTTGAAACAATATCTGTTCCCAAAGCCACCATTTCACTCCCCACCTTTACTGGTGCCAACTTCAAGGGTTGGTGGTCCCAAATTCTCAGACCTACCTGAAGGCCCAGCAGATCTTCTGGGTGATTGAGCTGGCTGAATATGCTCCATCGGCTCCTGCAGACAACATGGACCAAGCTCTGGTTCAAAACTACCTGAAATGGCATAACTTGTGTTGGAACAATCTTGTCCCATGATTAAGGCCAAGTTTTAAGTCCACAATACTGCCAAGAAGCTCTACAATGCTCTTGCCAATGAATATGACAAGCAGACAATCTTGTCTGCCTATGTCATCTTCAAGAAGATCCTCACCCACACCATTCCTGCCAACTCCAACCCAGTTCTGCATCTCACCAACTTTGACAACTTGTTGACAGAGTTTCAGACTGCTGAATATTTACTTAACCCCAAAATCGCTGCCATGATGTTGCTAGTGAAAGTGCCCAACACCTATGATGTCACAATCCAGAATCTAACCTCTCAGATCGACTCCACAAGGAACAAACCAAAGGACCTCATGATTGCAGAGATAGGTACTGCACTAAAGCACAGCTAGAAGACCAAGGATCTCCAAAGTCAGAGAAAGGGTCACCAGGCCAACAAAATCAGCACTGTCAAGTGCAACAAGCAGGGCAAGGCGCCCTCTTTCTAGCAGCCATCCACTTCAGGACAGCAGCAGCCAGTGGCTGGGGCTACTGCCCCTCCTGCCACTGACAAGGAAAAGAAGAAGCACCATAAGCAGAAAAAGAAAAATGCTGCCCACGTTGCTGAGATAGCCTCCTTGACCTGGCTGGAGCAAGCTCCAGTCATTTGCACATCTGTCGATGCCTCCTGTGACAATTGACCCATGTCTGCTGGCCCACCAGTCAGCTTCTCATTACCAAGAATCAGGTGGTCCTGCTTTTGATCCTTGCATTCCCCAGGCCTTCAGCCTGGTACATTGCTTGAGCATTCAGCCCACATTGGAGTCAATCTGCAAGCTCAACTCTACCCTTGAAGATGCTGCTGCCACTTCCTCTTTCACCCACTAAGTGCAAGCACACTAGCAAGAGAAAGGAGATCCACTCTGCCCCAGCTGCAAGCTGGAATGATGAGTATGATGATGATGACAAGCTCATTGGGCCAGTCATAGCTTCCTTAGTGGAGCTCCCTGACAACAAAGACATTGTTGACTTGTATGGCTCAGAGGGGGGAGAAGCCATGGATGACATCAATTTTTTGTATGTGCAATCTCTCTGGAATGATCTGATGTCATACTCACCACCTCTGGTTGATCATTTGGTTTCACCTTTTGGGTCTACAAATCTATCCAGGTTTGCTTATTCACTTACGAACCTTGACAAACCTATTATGGACCTAGTAGTGGAATGTAATGATGTAGATACATTCACTTCAGACTCGAGATCAGTAGACACACATGAACCTACTGTATCTAGGCATGAGATATTGAATGTCCTTCAATGTACTTGCTTTGATTTGCCTTGTTCAAGCCAGAAAAGTTGCATTTATGGGAGAAAACCCCTAAAAACACAGTATTTGGATCATGAACCTAGGTTTATAGACTCGGATCGAGGTTCGCAAGGGTCTAGCACCCATTTGGTTACCACGCTAGATAGTTTTTAACCCTACAAACTGACACAAACCCTACTAAAAGTGTCCAGAACACCCAAAAAAGCGGGTTTTCATCTTTTTCTACCAAGTCTTTGGTGACAAACCATCATAAAAGTGAGTTCGATAGACTTCCCTGGATTCCCCCGACCCATTCGTGGTGTTCCGAACCCAATATGCTTCAATGAACCTTACTAAATGTCAGAATTACCTATTTTTCTGAGGTTCCTGTCACTTTTCCCACTCTCCTACTGCTTTGTATGGCCTCAAATCATGAGAGCTATCAAGGGGGATGTGGATGTAAGCATAGACATGAGTATGAGGCCAAGAACCTATGGATTTTGGATTCTGGGGCATTGACCCATTTTACCCCTGAGAGATCTGACTTTGTGGAGTACCTTGAACTCAAGGGAAAAGCACAGATCCCTGTCAATACTGTGGCTGGTACAATCCACATTATTGGGATTGGCAAGGTTATCATTCATTGAAGGCAACCCAACAGTAACAAGAACAGACTGTTTTAGCTGTTCCATGTTGGTCATTTGCCCAACAGTGGTGTAAAACTCATTTCTCTTGACCAACTAATGCAAGCAGGTGCTTGAATTAAGGGAGATGTGAAGCGCCTTGACATCACCTATGGTGATGGCAGCATTCTTGCCTTCTTTATCCCTGGCCTTCATGGCCACAACATGTATACCATTGAAGCGTTATCACTAGATGAGGGACATTCCATGCATCTAGGCAATCTCACATATGATATTGTCCATTACCACTTCTGACATCCTTTGAAGGATTGTCTTAAACATGCATGCAAGCACACATGTAACTTTCCAGATGACTTTGAAATCCTTAACAAGGATAATATCTGTTCTGAATATGCTATGGGCAAACTGCCCAACTGAACTTTTGATCCTAGCAATAGGAAACAATCCTTAGCTCCATTTGAGCTGGCCCACTGTGATCTTAAGTTGTTTCCCATCCTTTCTTATGGACGCTACAAGTATGCTATGATCTTCATTGATGATTACTCAGGCTCTGCCTGGGTTACTACTCTACAAACCAAAGACCTTGCACTGCAAGCAGCCTGCCACTTCTTAAAAATGACAGAGACTCAGTTCTTTGCCAAAGTGAAAGGATGGATGTCAGATTTTGGAGGAGAATTCAAATCCAAAGCGTTTGATGCATTGCTCCAGGGAAAGGACATTGCAATCTATACTTCTATCCCTCACACACCACAACAAAATGGTCAAGCTGAGCACATGATGTGAACTCTGTCCGATGTGTCAGAAAGTCTTTGCCATGATGCCTGTCTTCCAGAAAGTTGTTGGGAGTTCTCATTCTGCCATGTGGTACATTTATACAATCACCTATCTGAACAGAGCCTTAACTGGCACACACTTTATGAGCTCCTTCACAAAAAAGCCCCAGATGTAGCATACCTGCATGTCTTTGGATGCAGTGCCTATGTGCATATACCACAGGAGGTGTGGGCTAACAAATTGGCCCCTAAATCTGAGCTTATGGTTTATTTGGGACCACATCCAGGCAATCAAAATAATAATATGTTCATGAGATCCCCTAACAATGTTGTTTTCATCTTGTCTCATGCTATTTATGATGAGACACTTTTCCCTAAGTGCAAACATGCACCAGCATGTTTGACCCCTAATATGGGACACACACCAGTGACCAACCCTTCTGGTCATTCTGAAACAGTGATTGAGCTTTTACCTGAAGTTTCTTCTGACAGTGATGATTCACATCCACCCTCTCCTGCTCCTCATCCTCCATCTCCTTACCCAGTCCCTGATCCTTGCACCCCCTCTCCTCACCCATCGCCTGAGCTCCCTGCACCACCATGCAAATCTTGCAGGGTTCCTCCTTCACCTCAAGTTCCTTCTCCTCTCCATCATTTAGAAAGACAGCATTGAGTTCCCCAAAGGCCTGGCAATGTCTATGGTAATGATCAGCATCCAGTTGATGTTGAACAGGATGTGAACAATGAGTCCAAATGGTGTGACATTGTTGGTGAACCTGGCCCATCTTGGCAGATGCCTGATCAGTTTAATCCCAACATATCACAACCTGAGTTGGTTTCTCCTATGTCTCCACTTGACCAAATTGAAGATAATGTTGAACAATTATGTCATAAAGGGGGAGCTAACCTGACTGGGTTTTTATTGTCAAAAGCTATCCCACAGTGGGTCAATACTTCTGCAGAGCACAAACCCCTTTGTGAATGGACATATAGGGACATCCAAACCTTACCACATGCAGCACAAGAGGAATGGAAAACCACTTGTTGACACAAGCTTGACATGTTATCAGAGCAAAATGTTTATGAGCTAGTAAATCACCCCCATAGCCATAAAGTCATTGACAACAGATGGGTAATTGATGTTAAACCTGATGGTCACAAATGTGCTAGACTAGTTGTCAAGGGTTGCTCCCAGATTGAGGGAGTTGATTTCAATCAAATCTTCTTACCAGTGGTTAGGTTTGAGATAGTCCGGCTTATGTTGGCTCTCATCACCATTGAAAACTGGCATATTGAAGTGGTTGATGTTGGATCAGCTTACCTTTATGAAAAGCTGAAAGAGATCTTCATGAAGCAACCTGAAGGCTTTAAAGTCCCAGGGAAAGAGCATAAGGTACTTCACCTATTGTATGCCCTCAAACAGGCTGGACTAGCTTGGTGGAAAGCACTCAATGAGAGCATGAAAGACTCAGATTTGAATTTCTCAAATCAGATGCTGGTATTTTTCTTTACAAAAAGAAAGGCACCTCAATGGTAATTACCATCATTTATGTAGACAATGCTCTATTCTGTGGTCCATCCAAGGCCCTCATGGAAGAAGTTAAGGGGCATTTTATGAAGAAATGAGAATGCAGAGACTTAGGTTCTGCGAAGGAATTCTTGCATATGAGAATCAAAAGACATGATCACAAAATCTTGCTTGATCAGTGTTCATACCTGGAAAATGTACTAGAAAGATTTGGAATGCAGAATTTGCATACTGCACCCACTCCCTTGCCTCAGAGTTATTACCCTCTTCATTACCATGGGCCAGTAGACCCAGAACTCAGATCACACTATCAACAAGTGATTGGTTTCTTGCTATATATCATGCTTGGAACATGCCCAGACATCACATATGCTGTGACAGCAATGTCTAAGCATGTGACAAACCCCTCCAAAGAGCACCTTGACAAAGCATTGTATATCTGTAGATATCTGCTTGATATCAGGCACTATTCCCTAGTATTTGATGGTGCATCTGAGGCAGGGTTGATTGCTTTCACTGATTCTGACTGGGCATCAGATCCTAACACTTGTCACTCACAGACTGGCTGATTTATCCAACTGGCAAATGGCATTTTCAGCTGGAAGTCATCTCAACAGGACAGAGTTGCATACTCTAGTACTGAAGCAGAATATGTTGCCTTGTCTGATTGTAGCAAACAAGTGATATGGTTGCACACCCTTTTAATACAAGTTGACACCCACTCCTATCTGTGGGGATAATCAAGGATCCATCTTCATGGCTACAAATCCTGTGACTGAGAAATGCAACAAACACATTAATATTCATTGGCATAGTGTGTGTGAGTATGTCCAGGATAAATTCATAAAGATATTCTTCTTAGAAGGATCCAATAATCCTGCAGACATGTTCACCAAGAACTTGGATCATATTAAACTTGATTAGTTCAGGTCAAATTTGGGCTTAGTTTTCCATGACTCTCCCCAGGTGGATTAGCATTCCTGTCTCTTATTGCTTACATACTTAGTGTATTTAGCAAGGGGGAGTGTTGAAAGCTACTAACTATAGGACACTTATCTATAGCCTGAGTAGTGTATATTCAGTACATGAGAAAGGCTTACTTGATATATAGTGTACTTAGTATAAAGTGTAGAGTTCCAACTCCACTTTAAAAACAGCTTCTTTACTTCAAACCTTCACCATTAGACCAAGCCCCCAAGCCTAGTTCTTACCCCCAGTGAATACATGGTTACATGATAAGGTAGAGTTGTTGCCCCAGCATAGATTCTATGATCCATGCTGCTATGAGCCTAAATTTAGACTTGACACCTAATACATGTTGCTTGGAACAGTGCAAGTTCAACATGGCCAAGGCTATTGAAGGCGTGAGATCAATGGAAAACAGGTCAACATTGATGGAAATGGTTACCAGATGATTGATGAAGTGAGTGGTGAGCATGACAAGTTAAAAAGGACTCAATCTGAAGATGTTAGCTGGAGGAAAGCAGTCAAGTCAGCATTGGCAGTGGGAAATGAACTAGCACATGCACCTGGACTATCCTCATCACTCAGCCATCAATTCAAGTGTCTGGTTGTGCCACCAAACCCACCGAGTCGTCATGGCAAGCTGGAATTGAAGCCCAAAAGTGTCAGTCAAGTGAACAAGAGAAGACTGACCTACCACATTATACTCATCCAGGCCAAATTGGGCTGTTTGGATGTGCCAGATGTGATGCATATGGACTGGAGACAGTAGAGGTGTGACCCTGGATCATGATTTGTGATGCTAACAGGGCCAGAGTTGATTAATGGTGATCATGCATAGAGAAAGGAGTAGCAAGGCCACCCTTGGCAGCACTTTGTTAGTGGTTCCCATGCACTCACTGACTACTTTTCATCTACAATGGAAATCCATCAGTCAGATCCCCACCCTTCAAATGCCTCACCTCTATGCTCTGCATGTGGCCCATCAAGTTAGGCCAAAGCCTTGTCTCTCTCTTCATGAAGCACTATGAATTACTGAAGTGCCTCACATGAGGCTTGTGTGAAGATCTTGTGCACACATGTGTGCATCCATGCCAACCCACATATGGTAAGCTCCTTTCTATGTGATTTTTGGAAGCTTTTCTTTTGGTGCTACAATGCCGCCATGCCTTTTTTTTTTTTGACAAGTGATTTTATTATGTAGCAACCAACAAGTTAGTTCTATATAATACACTAAGGTGGCTGTTTTGCAAACTGGCCGGTCTGAGGGAAAATACATTTATGCATGCCCCATCATAATGGGGGGTGTGGGACTCAGGGTCCTATCAGGGGGACCTGGTAGTAGGGTCTGGGTAGGTCAATATCCACTAAAACCTCTAAAGTGGGGTTTGTAACCCAGTTTGTAGGGAGTTCAGTCAGATTTCTTAGGATACTTGTGTTATGCTTGTGCAGCATCCAGTCTCAGTGTGTCCTCAAAGGCAACACAAGGTCCTATAGATCCAATGGGATTCTTTGCTGAGACTCGAGACTCAGGCAGGAGTGAGACCAAACACTGCATATAATTGCACAGATCTAGCTGCAGAATATATAGGATAACTAGCAAGTATTTATATAACTCAGAACCATCTTGGAATGGAAAGGCAATAGAATGGAGCACATGGTGTACTACAATGACCTCATGGATCAATGGATGAAAATGGGATAACACTATCATCAAAGAGGATGGGAGGAGGAGTGGAGGTCCATGACAAAAGTGACTCTAGGGACACATGTCCTTATTACAAAAGGGAAATAAAAGAGGAACATGGTGAATCAAGAATAGGTATCTCCATATAGCCATATGGAACATAATCTTCTGGGAATAGCATCCAGAGGCATTCTGAGGGAAGTCCATCTTTGAGTCTCCATTCTGATTGGAGAGTTGTCAAGTGTTCTGATGTTTCCAAGATTTCGCAACCTTTGGAACTGTTGGAAGCATGGGAATCAATTCCAGAACCTTTGGAACCACTGGAATTGCACTTACTTGTAACAACTTGCCCAGGTGTGTCAAATCTTTGATGGCATTATTTTGGAGTGTCTTGCTGTTGCTAGTCTTTGGTCAATGTTGAGGCAGTTGTTGATTCATTGTAGCCATATGTTTGCAATGGTGGTGGTGGAGTATGAATATCCGTCAAGTACATGTTCACATCTGAGGGCCCAGATAAGGTGGATTCGGAGAGTAGTATTCTTTTGAGACATGCTTTGCCATGTTGGTGGAAGGTGGTGATTTGTGGTTCATTGGGTGCTGGTACTATGTTTCTGCATCCTAGTTGTTACAAGTAAGCACAGTTCCGAAGGTTCCGAAACTTGTTCCCGCAGTTCCAATACTTCTGAAGTACCTTCCCGCGGTTCCAAAGGTTCCGGAATTCTGGAACCATCGGAACTCTTCAACACTCTTCAACCTGAATGGAAGCCTAAGGATGGACTACCCCTAGAATGCTATTGAACTCTATTCCCCGAAGATTACACTCCATATGGTCATATGGAGATCCCCATTCTTGACTCACCTTGTTCCTCCTTTGTTCCATTTTTGTAGCTCTTACCATGTGGCCCCAGAATCGCTCTTGTCATGGACCTTCGCTCCTTCTTCCATCCTCCTTCTGATGGCAGTGTTTTCCCATTCATACCATTGATCCACGAGGCTGTTGTAGTATACCATGTGCCCTGTCCCATCACCTTTCTGTTCCGAGATGGTTCCAGGCTGTATAAATACCTAGTAGTTGTCCTGTATACTCCTCAGCTAGATCTGCACAATTATACACAGTGTTTAGTCTTATCCTGCCTGAGTCTCAAGTCTCAGCAGAGAACCCCTAAGATCTTTATAGGACATTGTGTCGCCTTTGAGGACACACTGGGACTAGATGTTGCACAAGCATAACACTAGTAGGTGTTCTAGTCATATATTTATATTTGGCCATTTGTTTGATCTGTTAGGCCATTTTTATCTGGTAAGTGTTATGATTCATTGGGCCCCTCTTTTCTTTTCCCTACATTTACTCATCATGTATATCAAAGGACCTTGATCCTTGCTGTTCGAGTCCTGCTTGGGTCCCTTTCTTTTACCAATGTCTTTTCATTTCCGCTTACCTATTTAGCATGACTTATCTGCAGTTGTATTACCAACCTTTATCCGATGCCATCACATCCATTCCATAGTGACTCAGCTTCTTTGTGATTCCATCGCTTTCTATCCCTGACTTACCTTCTTCCTTTGCCTACCCTTAACCATTTGGCTTGCATATATAAACCCTTGATACTCTGGTGTATTCCCTTATCTTAGACCTCCTGCAATTTACCTAGTATCTTGGAGTTGCTCTTGGGTCCACCAGTTCTTGTCCTACTGTTGAGTGAATGCTCTCTTCGAACCCTCAATCCATCACTAGTCCTGCAATATCCTTAGACCCATTGATCCCTTGGTCCTCAATGGTCCCCAGAACCTCTGCCAAGGAAGACCCTTGAGCGGACCCCCCCCTTCAAACTGACGTTAGTCCTACACTGGCCTTAGCCTCCCTGTCAAGGAACCTCCTTGTCAGGCCCCCTCGTCCTGTCTGCTGTATAGTGACAGTAAGACCTTGAACCTCTGCAGGCGTACACTTGACCATGTTGAGTATAACAGTAAGTGCCAGACATGGTTGGGGGTAAGGTATGGGCAGTCTAAGAGGATGTGTTCTAGGAACTTGGTGCTGTTTTTGATTTCATTGCAGTGTGTGCAGCTGGCACAGTGTTCATAGATTGGTATGTTTGACCAGAAATCTCCGATGCATAGAGTGCCAGACATTGCTTTGTATAGAAAGTTTTGCATGGGGTGTTATATGTCTGAGTGTCAGATGTGGTGCCATATGCTGGTGTCAGTTTCTAGTTGTGTGGTTAGTTCACAAATGGCATGTCTGGTGACATCAAGGTTTATTAGCATGTTTCTGGTGTATCATGTGTTTTGCTGATATGATCATGTGCTTTATATGCTATCTGTTGGATAAGGGTGAGTTTTATGCCTGGGAGGTTCAAGTTGGGGGAAACTGTGAGATTGACATGGTTTGCAGTGACTTTTTTATGCATCTTCTTTGGTGAGTATGTTGGCTTGTTTGTTCCCATGGTCACCTGTTTGGCCCTTACCCATTTGAATGAGGTAGGGGTGGTGCAGAATCGTAGGTGGTATGCTGCTGCTTGATTCCATTTGATATTGCTGATGTTGATCCAGCCTATGTCTTCCCAGCTGCCTAGGTGTTTTGTTAGTCCATTTATTACATATCTGGAGTCTGTTATGATTCTTAGTGGTAGTGTGGGGTTGATTTTTTGTAGGGCAACAAGGATTACTGCTATCTCTCCTGTTTGATTGAATTGATGAGTGTCTGGGATGTGGATAGCTCTATTGGAGGAGTGGTTTGGGCTGAACAAAACTCCTCTGCTGCAGGTGTTATGCTTGTGCAAAGTCCAGTCTCAGTGTATCTTCAAAGGCGACACAAGGTCCTATAGATCCAAAGGGATTCTCTGCTGAGACTCGAGACTCAGGCAGAAATGAGACTAAACACTATGTATAATTGTGCAGATCTAGCTAAAGAACATACAAGATAACTAGAAGTATTTATACAGCTCAGAACCACCTCAGAATGGAGAGTAGATGGAACAGAGCACATGGTACACTACAATGGCCTTATGGATCAATAGGTGGAAATGGAATGACACTATCATCAAAAAGAGGATAACAGGAGAAGTGGAGGTCCATGACAAAAGTAACTCTGGAGACACATGTCCTTTTACAAAAAAGGAATGAGAGAAAAACATGGTGAGTCAAGAACAGGGATCTCCATATGACCATATGGAGCATAGTCCTCAGGGAATAGAGTCCAATTGCATTCTAGGGGGAGTCTGTCTTCAGGCTTCCATTCCAGTTGAAGAGTTGTAAAGTGTTCTGATGTTTCCAAGATTCCAAAATCTTTGAAAGCATGGGAAGGTATCTTGGAAGTGTCAGAAGTGCAGGAACAGATTCCAGAATCTTTGAAACCTTTGAAATCATGCTTACTTGTAACATTACTCTCTTTTATCCCTTGAAGACCCTTTTCAACTCCTAAAGTCATCTTCCGCAGAGTCTCCATCATGAAGATGACATTGTTATCATTGAAGTCTTCTGATTTGAAGCATTCAGCAGAGGAGTTCCCCATTCCCTTACAGGAGAAGCAATGGTTGGGAAGACATTCCCATTGGATATGTCCCAGGGCTTTCTGGTGACAGAAGGAGCATGTGTAAATGGGGCAGTTGGGTCAAAGATGTTTGATATTTCCACATTGGAAACATGCAGGTTTGTTGGACTTCCTATTCCTATGAGTTGGTCCTGGGACTGGTCTTGGGGAAATGGAAATGGGGTTGGATGACAAGGCCTCTTTCTGCTTTCCTTTTTCTTCTCTTCTGATTGAACTAATGCTCTGTTTCTCACTTCCTTCAATCGATGATAGAGACTTCTTCCAGCAATCTTGAATGGGTAAAACTTGGGGTTTTTGAGAAAGGGAGGTCATGGCCAATCCTTCTGCCATTTGTAGGGCTGCATCCCTAATTCTCCTTTCAGCCATGGCAATTCCTCCAAGCAATGGTCCAACACTTTTCATGATGAGAGGGTTCCAGGCATGGCTGGTTCCATTAAGTTTTTCAACAATGGGGGTAAAAGAGGATGAGATAGAGAGGTGGTCATGGGAGAAATCCAGGAGGTAGTTTTCTCCTTGTTCTTCAGTAAGAGATTGAAGGAGTGGTTGGAGATAGGGGGCCAAAGCAACTGGGGGGGAAGTGTTGATAAGCCAGAAGATTCCAAGGTCTACAAGGGTCTGACAGATCTGGATTCGTCCTTTAGCCAGAGAGTGTTTGAGTGCACAATCAAGTGAGTCTGCTGGCAATGGATTTCTTCTAGCTCTGTCATGATTGAGTCTGACAGAAAGGGAGAGTTGCTGAAAGGCTGAGATAAGGGGTGGAAAGATAGGTGCCTCATCATAGAGGGGATAAGAGACAAGCTGGTGATAGAGTGCTGGGCATTCAAGGATCAATACCAGGAGGGTGTTTTGAAAAACAGGGAGAAATCTGTGTCCATGGACAGGATATAGTTCAGGAATGAAGATTCCAGACATGAAAGGGGGTATTGTGGAAGTGACAAGTCTTAGAGATTTATGGGGGGATTTAAGGCAGCATTCATGAGATTTGGTCATGGTTTTGGGAAATTTCAGAGTTTTCTAGAGCATTTATAAACTTCTAAGAGTTCTGATCCATTTCCAAGGTTGGGTTCTGGCTCCCATGTGTTGTCACTGGAACCATATTCCTTCCATCAGATATGGAATTGGTGGGCTCCCTTCCTTCCTCTATGGGCAATAATCTTGTCTATTTCCCATTTCTCTTCTCCATCTATTATCTCCAAGTTGGGTTGGAGGAAGTTGGCTCCATGCTCCCAAGTTTCCACATAAGGGGTTAATAGGCTGGCATGGAACACATTGTGGATTTTCCATGTTGGGGAAAGGTGGAGTTGATAGGCTACTAAAGATATTACTTTTTCAATTTCAAATGGTCCCTTACACTTGGGAGCTAGTTTTCTGGCAGAATAGTTTGTTTTTAGATTGATTGCTTCCAGCCATACTTTGTCTCCAGTTTTCCATGGGGTAAATGTGGACCTTTTTCATCTTTCCATAAACATTCTCGCTCATTCATGTGCTGTCAGTCCCTTTTTCCAAGAGTCTTCCAGTTTGGTTAATCTATTTTCCAATTCCGGAACAAACATCTTTTCAATTGGTGAATAGGCTTGGGGTTGGTATCCCATGATCAGTTCAAATGGGAATTTCCAAGAAAAGGAATAAGTTGCCATGTTGTGATGAAATTCAGCAAGCAGAAGAAGTGGAACCCATTGATCCACTGATCCATTACAGAAAATCTGGAGGTAGGTTTCCAGTTTCTGATTCATTCATTCTGTTTCTCCATCTGTCTGAGGATGATAGGCAGATGATAGGGCAACATCATACTGGAGTAGTTGCACTAGTTCCCTGGCAAAGATAGACACAAATTGGGGACCTCTGTCCAAGATAATTCTGTTATGGAGGCTGAACCATTTAAAGACTTGGTCAAAAAAGAGTTGGGCTATTCCCTGTGCATCAATGGTTTTGAAGCAAGGGCAGAAATTTACCTGCTTCAAAAGGCCATGATTAACCATGACCATAACAGAGTCAAATCCAGAGACTGGAGATAGACCAGAAATGAGATCAACAGAGATTTGTTGAAAAGGACAAGAAGTGAACAAGTTGAAGGATATCAGGGGGGATGTGGGATGGGTGTTGACTTTATTGACTTGACATATAGCACAACCTGAGATGAATTGTCACAGGAATGTGGACATTCCTGGCCACCAGAAGTCTTTTTCAAGGGCTGCTAACATTCAGAAGTGACCCATCTGTCCACTTGTTGGGGAATAGTGTAGATCATAGACAAGTTTCTGGTGGATAGGTTCTGGGATAAAGAGGTGTCCCTGGAAATGAAGTTCTTGGTTTACAAAAGTCCAGTCAGACAACTTTGTTCAAGAAAAAGGGGGGGTATCTTCATACATTTTTTTAAGTGCAGTGAGGACAAAGGGGTGGGAGGAAGTGGACTTTGCAATCTTGTCCTTTAGGGCAAGGTTGATCTATCTACAGAAAAAGTCGTCTGGGAGACGAACTACCTCAGCATTGTCTGATTCAGTGGATATCTTATCCTTTCTAAAGAGGGCATTGGCAGGGTCTATGTGTGTTCCTGGTACATGTGTAAATGCAAGATCAAAGTCTTGCAGGAACATTTGCCATAGAGCATGGCATCATGATAGTTGATGGGCCCTGAAGTAGGTAAGGTTTTTGTGATCTGTAAGTATTTGGATCACATGTCAAGCCCCAAGTAGGTCATGTCTCCAATCTTCAAGTGCATGAATACCCACTAGCAGTTCTCTGTC
>JBBPMF010000439.1:0-27022 GCA_038090175.1 Austroboletus eburneus | reverse complement strand
GTAGGATGTAGGATTTGTGTGTTTTTGCCGCGAAACATCCGAGTATAACGATTGTAAACGCGACTTGGGTGTAGAGACATATGTAGAGCACGAAGAGAGCGAAACAGGACTCGAGGACATAGTTGTTAACAACCCAGCATTAGTCGTATTTGTCCAAATCACAAATACAATAGTGTTCTGCTACCACGTGGTGACTCAATCACCGACTTCAAAGCTCAATAAGCGCACGTATACAAAACACAAATGTATGACTACGGTCCGTGAAGAAGTGCCACAGCGGGAGACAAGAGAAAAACCGTGATAATAGTGATAAATTGACAAAGACTCAAGCGCTCGGCTCAAGTTACTTTGCGAGTGCGCCAAGTTACGAGTCTGAGTCAGAATACAGCACAAACACATAATGACAGATATCGTCGTCATCAATATGGTATGGCTTGACGAAGTAGTTTGGGCGAAGGCGGTGGGGGGCGTACCGCTTGTTGGTGTTACCTTCACCATCGTTAGGTGGATGGGCTCGTCCTTACGCTTTTTTCCTCGTCAGGTTGCGTGTATGCCATTGTCGTCGCCTTACTCACGCCAAGGTCGCAAAAACCTTCTTACTAGTGGCGCCACTGTCATGTTGAGGGTGGTCCTCTTGTCGACGTATCGTTGATGACGATGACAGGGCCAAATCAACTTAATGATTGGAGTACTGAATTCCGAATCTTTGTAAGAATTCTACGAGAAACGAAGCGCTGATCCCCCGCCTTTCCCTACTCGGATGGCCAATTGCCTGGCTGTACGGTGATCGATATTCAATGTCGTAGACCTTTCTCACAGAAATTGAACGTACGAAGTATCTCTTATGCAGTTTCGCTCCCGTAGTATCGATCAGCTCGACCTCTTCCGGCGTGAGGTCGGGTATATTCTCGGTATCCACGTATTCTCTGATACGTTCCGCTTTGGATGACGTACTCCAGGAGATCACTCAGCACATACTAAAAAAGAGGACAGATGTCGAACCGACTTACGTCACAACCAATACATCTTTCTGCTGCAGCCACTTGTTGAGTACCTGACTTTCGGACACAGGGGACCCCCAAGTAGTTTCCAGGCGATCACGGATCTGCTTAATGACGGGATCGAGAGGACCACCTTTGCCGCGGACAATGGGAGATAGACCTCCATAGGAGGAGGTTACGATGTCATACTCGGCATGGATTGCGAGATTGGGTCCTAGAGCCTTCCATACGTATGGGTGAGCCTCGACCTATTTTCGACCAAATAAGCAAACGAAACGACAACCCAAAAGAAATTACGATATCCATACCTGATTTACGGCCGGGACAACTGTAGCCACCTCGAGGATTTCCGTGAGATGTTCTGCCGTGAAGTTGGAAACGCCAATAGATTTGGCCAAGCCTGCCTTCTTGGCTTCCTCCATGCCTTTCCAAACTTGCTTGAGTTTACCGACGTGATTACTCGGTTGGTGAACCAAGTACAGATCCACGTATTCCACCCTGAGCCTCTTCAAAGATTTCTCCAACGCAGATTTCGGTGTCTCTCCTGGAGCCAAAGGCCCGAGCTTTGTTGTGATGTACAAGGCTGAACGTGGCTTTCCCGAAGTGATGATGCCGTTGCCGAGTGAGCCTTCGTTTCGGTATACCTGGGCGCCATCGAGGTGAGTGAACCCATTCTGAATAGCGAGTTTGACACCCTCAGCAGCATCCTTGTTGTAATACGCAGTACCCGTTCCAAAGGCTATCCAAGGAACCTGGGTTCCATCATTGAGGTCTAGGGTGGAGACAGTCATTCTATGCGGCGAGCGAAGGGTGAGATAACGATAACCGTGACGGATCGGAGGGTACATGATGTGCACCTCCTTAAATACGAGCCTATGACGTAGTTGTGTTGACTAAGAGGACTAAGCCATCGTCGGCGACTCTTGCGCAATTTGATTCATTAATAACCACCGCAGGGAGCGTGTGCGATGTGCAGTACATTTCAGTCTGCCCTAAAGTATTTGCTATAACAAGATACTTCCCGCGCCTCCTTCCTTTATCTTTTAACATCCAGGCGCCGGTCTACCACATGTTCGATTGTTCTATGTCTCTTTGACAATCCTTCATCTCTTGGTGCCTCAGAAAAATGGTACACCCTTTGGCCGATCATCCTGTCTTCTGTGGATGCTGTCGGTCACCTGGTGTACTAACAAGATTTGTAACATGAATACTGTGTATCCCGCGTTCGGGATTTGAAATCCAATTAGTAACTTAACCTCTCAAAATCATACCGGTCTGGAGAACTTCGAGCACTCCCACTGCTGCTGCTTCCTTGCTTTCATGATGGGGATAGCGGAATTCATTAACGGATCATTTTGTCCTTAGTGTGGATTGCTGTACATTGAGTCCAGCCACATAAACGTGAGGGGTGACTTCTGATGGAGGCTATCCTACATAGGTTGTCATACGTAGCTATCTCAGAGATCGTTATAAATATGCGTTACAGGTATTTCCAAACAGAATGACGCCATGAAGTCATCTAGATGAGCCGTGTACGAAAGAATCCACATGCCACAATATTAGTAGTGAGCTGGCGATAACTAGAAATAGCCAACAGTGTTGCGCTTTTGGAACCGAAACAAATACCTCCGCTTTTTAAACTTCTGGTGCCCCACTGTACCCACCGGGACGTACTGAAGGTGAAGAATAATTGACATCCTGCATGTGAATTGATCCAGTCGTAAAAGTAGGGGGCGGAGGAGAAGTAGGGAATGTACTTGGATCAGATGGGTCCTGACATATCGTGAGACCGAATCTACAGGGAATTCTCTTCACTTACATAGAGTCTGGGCTGCGCCATTTGGGGTGAGAAGAACGAGGAGTCCGGGTAGACAGAGGAAGGATCAGGAGACGCCAGGACGCCAGGGGCAGCAGACTGTGCAGATAGTGAAATCCGAGAACGCTTCTTCCTCATCATGAAAAAGACGATGGCTGCAGCGATTAGTGCAACTCCAACGACACCGCCAACGACACCTCCTGCAACTGCCGCGGTGTTCGAACTAGTACCGACATTTTTGGGCACAATTGAGGATGTTGAAGAGCCACTGACGGGTGCCGAAGAAGTCGGCGTTGACGTGCTACCAACGGTGGTCTGGGAGTTAGTCGGGGTCGCCTCTGGTTCATCTGACAACTTGATAGGTATACACGCCCATATCATCGGACTGGCTACTCACCACCGATGGATTGTGCAAGGGTTACGTTGAACGTGTTGCCTATCTGGTAAAGGAACCTCAGTAAGTGCCAACAAACGTCGGATGCGAGTTATGCATACCGACACGTTTTGATACGCCCATGCTGGAACCGCTGTACCATCTGGGATAGGCTGTTGGAAGCTGTTGGAAAGGTAAATTTGACAAGAATTGCATGGTACAGGATGACATACACTTCCAGATAGAGATCCGTGCAATTGTAGGTCCATGTAGACCATCTGATGCGAAGGATGAATAAGTACATGCAAGCAGCGTTGAAAGGGTTTACATTACTGCTCAATGCCATAATCCTGGCCCTGGCAGATTCCACAAGCACTGATGGTACTATATGTGACAGAGCTACATTGGCATGTATTAGATTCACCCGCCGTAGGACCAATGTAGTGAGTGCCATTTGGGAGGGGATTAATCGTCCACTCTTAATGTCGAGTATTAGCGCTCCGGAGGAGAGGGTAACAAAACAAGAAGGAAACACACGGCCACCATTACAAGCGCCTTGCAGGTACGCTGCAACCAGACAAGGGGTTTGGCCCTTGCTGTTGTCCATCTGGTCATCGGATATACTTAGCTGAACGAGATGCCCAGGGAGAACGACGAACCCAATTGTAGGAGGACAGACATGTAGCATTCGAGGTTTGAGCGAGAATCCCTATGGGACCTGAAGCCAGCAGCAGTCCTGTGGCGAGGACTAGAAGTAACAGGTGCGAGTGCGGGCCGCAACGTTGCGCCATGGTGTGGTGGAAGGGACGCCGAGCTAGGTTCCGACGTGGTGACAGCCCTTCTGCATTTAAATAATTTGGACCTTTATGATGGTCCCGTGGCAGAGAATCTCGGCAGGTCCGTTACATCACCACCCCATCACCAGGTGGCAATTGCTGTGTGCAATGAATGAGGAGCGCCGAACGTGATTGTGCAAAATACACTAGATATTCTTGCAGGGGAAGAAGCAATCGTACCATGCTGAACGCTTTGAACGCCGTCGCAGCGCAACCAGTTGGAGCGGCCTATTGAGTTACACGTGTGCCCCTGATCACATCCAAACGGGGAAAGAGAGGGATTATCCCGATATGGGGTATCAATGATAACTATACAAGTTTTGAATCGGGATCATGGCAAAGGCAGAAGAGCCGAGCACGAGGTATTTTCAGAACATAAAGGAACTCTTGAGTTTGCGGCCACAGTACAGTAAAAAGCTGATAATAAGCGTGTGCTATCGAGACGAGCTGGCAGTACACAGAAATAATATACCCAATGCGTTGCGCTTTTGGATCCGAGACAGATACCTCCGCTTTCTAAACTTCTGGTGCCCCACTGAACCCACCGGGACGTACTGAAGATGGTGAAGAATCGATGTTCTGGATGCGTGCTGATCTAGTCGCAAAAGCGGTTGGCGGAGGAGGGAATGTACTCGGGTCACATGGGTCGTGATATATCATGAGACCGAATTTGCAAAAATTCTCTTGACTTACGTAGAGTCTGGACTGCACCATTTGGGGTGAGAAAAACGAGGAACCTGAGTTTACAGCAGACGCCAAGATACGAGGGGCTGCAGACTCCGATGGTGACATCCGAGAACGCCTTTTCTTCATTTTCATGACGAAAAAGACGAAGGCCGCAGCGATCAGTACAACTCCCACAACTACAGCGCCGATATCGTTAACGCCACTGCGGATGTTCGAAATTAAGGATGTTGAAGAGCCACTGATGGGTGCCAAAGAAGTCGGCGTTGACGTGCTACCAACGGGGGTCTGGGAATCAGTCGGGGTCGTCTCCGGTTCATCTGACAACTTGATAGGTACACATGCCCATATTTTCGGACTGGCAACTCACCACCGATGGATTGTGCAAGGGTTACGTTGAACGTGTTGCCTATTTGGTAAAGGAACCACAGTAAGTGCTTTAGAAATGTCGGATGCGAGTTATGCATACCGATACGTTTTGATATGCCCATGCTGGAACCGCTGTACCATCTGGGATAGGTTTATGGAAGCTGTTGGAAAGGTAAGCTTTATAAAAACTGCACCTTGCATGGGTGCAGGGTGACATACGCTTTGAGATAAACACTCGTACAATTGGTGGTCCATGTGGTCCATCTGATACGAAGGATGAATAAGTACATGCAAGCGGCGTTTCGCAAGGGTTCGTTACGCCTCGATAGCATCTTGGCCCTGGCAGATTCCACAGGCACTTATGATACTGTATGTGACAGAGCTACATTGGCATGAATTTGCTTCGTTTACCGTAGGACCGTTGTAGTGTTGGCCGCTTAAGAGGGAGTTGATCGACCACTCTTAATGTCAAGTATCAGGGCTCCAGAGGGGAGGGTGACAAAACAGGAAGGGAACACACGGCCACCGTTACAAGCGCCTTGCAGGTACGCTGCAACCAAACAAGGGCTTTGGTTCTCGCTGTTGTTCATCTGGTGTTGAATACAACTGAATACGAGAATGCCCGGGTAGGCAAATCGACGAACCCAATCGCAGGAGGACAAAAAATTAGCAGTCGAGGTTTGAACGAGAGTCTCTATGGGACCTAAAGCCAGTAATCCTGTGGCGAGGGCTAGGAGTAACATATGAAAGTGGGGACCGCGTTGCGTTATGGTGGAAGGGATATCGAGTAGCGCTAGGCTCGTCAGCCTTTCTGACCTTTATAATAGCCTTGTGATGCACATCGGCCATTGCTGTGGGCGTGGATACTGTAAATCCATGAATACATTGACACAAAGGAAGAAGCAAAATTATACTATGAGCGCAACCAGGGGTTGTCCCGATATAGCTTACGGGGAATCGTGAGAATACATTATCTAATAACTATATAGCTCTCAGCCACTCAGAGTTGCTGAGGACTACACTAGCACACCTACATCGACACTCCTCATGGCTCCTTCAACAACGTGAGTGCAAATTCTCTGATGCCCAAAGTGCGACTGACGATTTGATTTTAGCGTCCCATCGCTCACGGTCTGTAAACATTCACTGTTGGTCAACGCGCTTTGACCCTTGCCTCAGGACATCCAAGTTCCGGAGACCCTCCTCAAAAAGCGCAAGCAAAATGAAAAGGCTCGTGAAGAACGCCTTGCTGCCGCTGCCGCTGCACGGAAGGTGCGTCCATAGTTCCCTGAAGCCATTGCTTCCCTCCTTTTTCGTGATGTATATCATTCAACAAATCGTGGCTAATGGTTCAATCCATGATGTTGCCCAAAATTAACCATCTTTCGGGACTGAATTTTGACTTTGACTTCTTTATCCTTCATATGCTCTTCTTCTACTCATCACTATCACACAGGCGGCACACGCAAAACGCAAGGTCATCTTCAAACGCGCCGAGACTTACGTGAAAGAGTACCTCGCAAAGGAGCAGGAGGAGATCCGGCTTAAGAGGGCAGCACGCGCATCTGGAGACTTTTATGTCCCCGCTGAACCCAAAGTTTACTTTGTCATTCGTATCCGTGGTATCAACGAAATCGCGCCAAAACCCCGCAAAGTCCTTCAGTTACTCCGTCTCCTCCAGATCAACAATGGCGTTTTTGTCAAAGTGACCAAGGCAACGCAACATATGCTGCGGTTGGTTGAGCCATACATCGCCTATGGGTTCGGTCTCCCTGCGTTGCTATTGATGCTTTTGGTTATTAATGGAACGTACAGCGAGCCCAACCTCAAGTCAATCCGAGAATTGATATACAAGCGCGGATATGGCAAGGTCAACAGACAACGTATTCCCCTGAGTAACAACGCTATTATCGAGGAGAAACTTCGCAAGTACGACATCCTGTGCATTGAGGATCTTGTCCACGAAATCGCCACTGTTGGGCCAAACTTCAAGCAGGTTAGTATATTAGATGCTGAAACTGATCTTTGTCTCACCTGGTTCAATGACAGGCATCCAACTTCCTTTGGCCTTTCAAACTCTCGAATCCCACTGGTGGCTGGAGGACGCGGAAGTTCAAGCACTTTGTCCAGGGTGGTGACTTTGGCGATCGGGAGTCCAACATCAACAAGCTCATCCGGCAAATGAACTAAGCGTGCTACACTGCCGCACACTGTCAGTATACGTTGTTGGGGAGTTGGCATGGGGAGCCGGCCGTGTAGCTGGAGGACGTTATTGTATGAGGGTATGCCTGGCATGAATTCACACCAACTTGCACTTGCATCTGTTTCGCGATGTATGCACCTTCTGTCAAAAACGAGTATGATTTTTTTTTTTTTTTCACTCTTGACCGTGTTCAAGACGCCTGAATGGTCAGACCAAAGTTGGAATAGCCACAGATTGCTGGTTAGATGTAACGACGAGATCCACCATGGCCCTGCACAAGGCAACTACAGAGAGCGATGTTCAACCAGCGCGCCGACAGGTCAACAACATCCTGCGGGATCTCAGGTCAGTTGTTATTTTTTAATTTCGTACATCTCATCCAGCTCCGAGCCATCAGAGGAGAGCACTTTAGACAGATGCGCAACATGCAGGGCAGGCCTGCATCCAGTAGCGCGCTCTCCTCTCACGTCCATAACCAGCCGACGTTGCCGTTCGATCTTATCTACCCTTCACAAACCTCAGAAATCGACCTCGATGTTCCCTGGGTTCCCGGACCCAGCCCCCCCAAGAGCTGGCGATCGACACCATCATCATCGATCCTCTGGCCCGTCGACGTCGGGGACGACACGGACGTGGATAGCCCCGAGTGGCGAGACTCTGTGCTCTCACTTTTATTCACTGTGGACGATGCAACCGCGGGCTCGTCATCAAACCCTGCTCGTTCGCGTTCGCGGGTGATCTACCCACACCCCGATCTCGTCCCGCCCCTGACGCTTCTCTGTCTCCAGCGTGTCCGAGCTGCCTGCACGGCGACCGACTTTGCCCGCGTTGCGCCGCACATCCCACCGCACCTCCGCCGCGCGCTGCTCCGCTACATGGCGATCCACGCACCGCTGTCCCAGACGGAGCTCGACGCGCTATGTCAAGGCACGACGCACGTCGACACGGAGCTCGTCGTCGTCGAACCGTACAACGTCCTGCGCGAAGACTTTTTCAGGAACAATGTGGACCCGCGGGACGTGGTTCACGGCGGCGCCCGCGGTCCGGTGGACGCGAACGAGGACTCGGCGCAGTGGGACTCTCCGCAGGCTGAAGAGGAGAGCGTTTTGCGTTCGCTCGCGATTCTCCGGTGCGCGGTGACGCCTGCGACGATGCTCACGTTTCCGCCGACGCTCACACATCTCGCGCTCGTCGATCTGTACACGAGCGTACAGCTTCCCCGATTGCCGTCCGTCTGTCCGCTCCTCGTGTTCTTGGACTTGTCCTACAACAAGTGGTTGTACGTCTGCGGACCCTCACGAGGGGTGGCACTCATCCTGGACGTAAAGTGGAAGGAGCTGCGGAGATTGCAAGTGCTTGGGCTGAGAGGATGTAATGTCGACCGGGACTTGGTGCTAAAAGTGAACGAGGGGCGATGGGAGGACGTCAAAATTATCCAATAGAATCGAGTGGGTGGAGATACCAGCGTTGGTTTTCGATCGTGTGCGCTCCACATACTTGTTTTACTTGTACAGTGACTAATGAAACACGAAATCCGGATACAAAAAGTGCTCGACTCGAGTGATGCTAAAGTCCCATAGCGTATGTGACAGAACAGGCTATTGACAGCCGACGGAGCAAAAAAAAAAGGAAGAAAATCATGTCCTCGTGTTTAGGAAGAGTTGCAAGTCAAACGGCTGAGCCTACCCATGGCTCATATTAGAACGAGGGATGAGAAACAAACCGAGTGAAACCCACCTCATGGGAAAAGTCTTTCTCAGACTCGCCCGTGTTGAAGGGAAGACAACCCTTGTTTATTCGTTGAGCAACAGGGACTCTGACCCGTAGCTCATGCAAAGTGGCCCATAAACAATGCGTATATCGGACAGCGAGTTCCAGAAACGAAACTGACGGCATCTTGGTGTGATCTGTCGTGAACCATGTCAAGCGCGTGGACATGCGCAAAAGATGGAACGCACATAAAATAGCACTATTGATTTGCTCCGCAACTCGTTCGCGCCGTTCCTGGTGGAGGTACTTTGCCATCGGGCTCTTTTCCGGCACGGTGTAGGCGAGTAGTCCAGCAACGTTCCAGAGCTCCTTGAGATAGATGGTGCGGTCCTCTGACTTGCGGAGCGCGTCGACGATCGTGCGGAGTTTCTGGACGCAAATCAGCAGGTCTTCTTGATGCTCGTCTGCGTCCTTTGGGCTACGCTCAACGGGCTCCGAGTCCGAGTTGACGGGGCTTTCGGTGTTCGGTCGGTTGGGAGTATACACGAGGGGAACCGTGCGACATGCTTCGATGAATGCGAGAATGCGGAGGTTGAGGGACAGATGGACTGGATTCACAGTCTCCCCTATATACTCGGTACGGGACGGATTCACGTTCTCGTCCGTCGGTGTCGTCGTCTGTGCCTCGCTATCGTTGTCCTCCATGAGGACCTGGGGGAAATGTTGGTTGAGGATAGCGGTCGCCTGCTCGACGTTCCCCGAAAGGATCTCGAATTGGATGTCTGTGGGCATGGAATGACGATCAGCTGCGCTCGAGCTCGAAAGAGACATACGTTGGCGTAAGACGATGTTCTTGACCATGTCCTCGTCCAGGTCTACCGTCGATCCCTGGGAGCGGAAGGTGATGCCCGGTGCATCTCGGATCTCGTCGCCGTCCTTGTCGAGATGGCGCACGGTGGTGTCCTTGACGAAGGCCTGCGCAGTCTTGAGGTAACAGTTGTGACAGAGGTAATTGAAGACGAGGTTGCGCTGTCGAGTACAGGAGATTAGACGACGGAGAAAGGAAGACACGACGTCGGCATACGAGATGGTCTGGGTGCGGTTGGGCGAGAGCTTGGTTGTCCACGACGTCGGCGCCAGCATCGGCGGACTGTCCCGCCTTCTTGGTCGCGATAGGCATCGTCCAAGTGAGGGTGAGGGTGCGACTCAAACAGGTGCTAAGTAGAAAAAGGCACGTGCCCAGCCTGAGGGGCTTCCCTTGCATTACGGTCAAGTATGTACAATATATCATATCAGCTCCGGCTTAGCGACCGCACCACACTACGAGCACGCGTCGCCGCAAGCGCATCCCCTCGCAGCAACCCTGCAGTCTCCTCCGCCAGCGCCGCACTCCGCACGAGAGAGTTTCCTCGACTCCGCATGTAGCTCCGTCGAGGGTGCTTGCCTTTGTAAATGAAAAACTGCGTCACGATGGTGATATCGAAAACGAACGTTCCACCACTCCCAAGTAGATATCTGCTCAAAGGGAACATAAACGATCAAGGGAAGCGGCGAAGATGGAGGTAACGCACGGGAGACTCTCGCGGAGGAATTCGGTTGATGCTGGTGGTGGTAGATTGGCCGCAGGAGACGTCATAATCGACAACACATAAAAAAAGTTGCCCAGAAATGCGCTGACAAAAAGAAGCAGCGAGAGGCCCTGTTGTGGCGTGAATCAGAATAAACCAGGACCCTGAACGATCGTAACCACTATACCTCGACCGACTTCCTGACATACTAGGAATATCGTCAGTTTAGTGCCGAATGACTTGGCTGATGACTCACGTTCTTCCATATTTGTGGTAGCCGCGATGTCAGATAGAGAGTGGTGCATAGCCAGGCAAATATACGCCCCACGATGCGTTGAAAAGGGATATCTTCGTGTGGCCGTTGTCGCTGGCTGAACTCGGCGTCGGTCGGTAACGGGGGTAGTTCCACGTCAACATACGAAGGAGATGAATCCATGGGGTAGGGCAGTTTTTCCGCGAAAGGCATTCCACTTGGCACAGAGAGATTCGGAATAGAGGTCGGTACAAGTACCGCGCCGGTCCTGACTCCCCTTTCCATCCGTGGTTGTGCACCACTCATATATCTCCCAAAGCCAAAAAGCATACCAGCACCCAGGAGAACCAGTCCAGCGCTCCTCCGACTCGCTCTCGACGCCTCCCTTCTCTCTGACTCGAGCGCCTGCTCAAGATCTTCAGCTTCCTCGTCGCGCTGCAGTGGGCGCCCTCTGGCAAGTAGTGCAGCTGCGGGTGCAGGAGTGTGACGAAGTGTGGTAGATACGACTGGTGATAAACGGCGTTTCGAAGAACCGCCAGATGAATGTTCGAGTCTTTCCTGGCTCCACGATACCCTCTTCCTCCGTCCACTTTCGGAATAAAAGCTCTCTGACAGAGCAGTGAGCACGGCATCGCTCACCTCGTCGTGTGGTTCTTCAGACGAGCGCCGAGTAACACATTGTTCGCCGGTAGGAAGCTCTTCGGAGAGTTTCTTTGGATGACGGTGTTCTGGACGGCCCTCTGGAAAGATTGTGGTGCTGCCTACCGCGGTGGAAGAGGTGTGGTAATGTGATGCATCGGAACGCCGCCGAACAGAGGACGTAGTGCGGGAACGTGAATATGGGTAGGTGATGGGTGATGATCTAGAACTACCGCCGTAGTAAAAGTATTGAGATAAAAGACAACAGTCTATGCAACAGAAGTATGTGGCAAGATATGTCTGTCCGCATGAATACCAACGAAGGGGGATAGTTGAAGAGGAGTAGGCTCACCTGGAAGGGCAGCTGGTCTGTAAGAAGACACCCAACCAAATTGGAAGCGTCGCCTGCGGGGATAGGTCAATGTTCGGCATGGTCATTGGCAGCATAAATTGCGCAATCATGGCGCACCAAGCATCCAGTTGAACAAAAATGGCAGGGCGAGACTTTCGCAAGACTGGCGCTTTATGTTCTCTATGATTTGTCTTGCGAATCGGGCGAGCACGTCAGATAGCGCACCTAAGGCGAAAATAGCGTGAACTCACGGGAACTGTGCACCAAGCCAAAAGAAAATAGAGACATGGCCGAAAACTTCGCTCCAAGACTGGACGAGAAACATTGTGGAAGAGTGAGACAGTGGTATCGATGTTGGGGTAGTATTCCGGCTCAATTCACCCAAGTGGGAAGCGCTACGCCGGCACGGCAATGATACGGTCGCGTGATCAATTAACTGATAACATTCAAAACCATCCGCGACAATCGCTAGATACGCATCTACATTCCCTCCCGCTCGCCCGTCGCTTCCCCTTCTTGTCTTCTTCTGCATATGGATGGTAATCAATCATCAACTCGGTTCCTGCCGTGATATTCATCGATGCAGCAAATGCCACATATGGCATATTCACCTGCGCCTAAATGTCAGCTGACAGCACCTCCTCTGAATACACTGGCGTACGTCTGGAATCGTATCGTACACTACACAGTAGACCGCCATGTTTGGACTGCACGAATGGCTATAATTTCAACTCAGTATGCACCACAACTTATAAGCCAATCACTTACTTGACGAATCGTGTCCAGTTGCCTCAAACACTTGTCAATACATGCTGGCGATCAGTTGCCCCAATCACTTACCACACTCATAACAGTCTACAGTGTATTTCTCTCCGGGGTTGTCCGAGTTTTTGATTTCAGTACTGTCGAGATCGAACATATATTCGTGATGCTCCTTCGGAAGGTCGCCCACTTGATCCCTCGGACTGGCGGCATTTACTTTCAGCCCACGTCCGCAGATCACCTAATGTACTCACACCAATGTTCTGCAGTGACCAAGAACCATGTTAGCCACATTATCGCGCGCCGGAATGCAAGTTTACCCTGTGTATGTACCAAGGACTCTTCCTCGGGGGATGTCCTCCAGAGCGCGTACGCCCCACCCACATCTGCGTGTATCAAAAATTTCCAGGGCAACATTACGGGGACGTTGAACGACGCGATTGCCACAATCGGCATTGCATCCGCAGTACTAGCAGTGATCGAATAGTGAAGAAAACGAATCATAGACTTCCGAGATCTTACCTTATTACATTCGACCGCATCCACACCACGTGGAAGTTCAAACACAAACAACCCCTACAGACTACATTTGATTCTTGTCCCAAGAAAGTTTACGACGAACTCACTTCAACGTAGGTCGAAAAGTCCATTTTGTCTGTTGTGTCGTAAAAATTTGACAAATCCCGGCAGGAGCAACCTGAAGTGTCCGAGCAGGAGATGCAATCACAACTCATAAAGGCTCCACGGGGTACATCAAACACCCTTTGCGATTTATCCCCGGCGCTGCATAATAGATCATGAATACGCCTCTACTGTAAGGGGTAACCTTACCGGAAGACGTATCCTTGCTCCACGTATTTAAACTTTCGGAGATTACGCGGTATATCCTCATCAGAAATATTAGGAGATATACGAATCGTTGCAGCCCCTGCTTCCCTTGCCGTTTTGTTCCATGTAGATGAGATACGTCCTCTTCTAGTAACAAAAAGTCAGATCAAACGATGGACTTATGAAGAAGTGCTTACAATGTTGGCTGTGAAACGACAACAGCTGGAAGCTTATTATGTACGATCTCGACGTCTCTAGAGGACCCAGTGGAAGCAGGGGTAAACGGCATCTTGCCTTTGCGCGGAAGTGCTGAAGGAGGTAGCGTGGCTGACATTGGTGGGGTGCTCGGGGTGCTGTTAAGGCGTGGCCGACCACGGCCCCGTTTGCTTGGAGGTCCGGCAAAGGACGGATCACGCGAGGAAAAAATGGATGATGCTGGAGATGATCTTTTATTCCAGTTCGAGTGTGTTGCAGTTGGTCCACCTGCTGGGGATCCTAAAACCGAGGCTGTCCGCCTCAGCCTAAGTTTCTGGTTTACACTCCCCGTCTCCTGTTCGTCTAGTTTGCTATATTCTTTTTCTATTTCTGCATCCCAATCAGTGGCCCGTATCGGGGCCATGCGGCGCCTAGCTAGCTTTTCGTCGAACGCCTGGCGGCGTTGATCGGTGAAACGCTTGTGAACCGCATCGTCTGGCCAAGGAACGAGCATGTCGAGGGACTCCTCCGCACGAATGTTGCGTATTCGCTTTTGCTTCCGCTTCCATTCGTTTACGGACGAGGGTTGAAAGTTTTCCTTTTGCCAGGTGGTATTTGAACCATCGCGACGGTGCCAGTCCACCCACCTCACCTGCACATCCGTATCGTGAAGCATAGAGATAAGCTGACAGATGGTGTGTGAGGACATACCTCGTATCTGTAGAGGATCGATGAGCGCTGAGAATGCCATTACCTGTCGTATGTACTGTACCTGGAGGTGCCATCGAGGCGTATCTCTTCACCGACGATTTCTATTTGCCACTCACCGTCCTCGTTCGCACCTGCGGAAGCATCGCTCCAGCTTTCTTCTGGCGAAGGAGATGGCTCCCAGATGCGTTCGCTCATGGCTGTAAGAAAGAAAGCCTAGTGGTCACGTGTCGAATTGACGCGTTCATCAATGGACGCGTCGTTCTCTCACCTCTCATGTTCAGACGGACCCCAACGACGACGGACGGGCGCGCCGTAGACCGTCTCCAAGAAAGCACTCGCGTGTACAAGCCATTCAAACCACCCAGCCTCCTGGTGGAGCGCGTGCAGCCGGCTCGCAAGCGCAAGCGTGTCTCGTACAAAGGCGCCCAGGGAGACGAGAACGACTCGGACTCGGACGACGATGCGCGGAAGAAGAAAAAGAAGAGGGACAAGGACAGGGATAGTATATTTAACGAGGAGGAACTCAAGGCAGCCATCAAGACGTTCCCTGTGTACAAACCAAAGCCGTTCGAGATGACGGTGCGCAGTTTCTCTATGCCGACGATGACAAGCAAGAGCGGGCAAGTCGTACCCCTCGTCGCCACCGGCGCTTCCCTTGGTATACGACCCCAGGCCAAGATTATTCCTCGGCCATTACACGACCCGATGGAGGACCATGCCATCGTGTTGTATGATCCGACCATAGATGACCGAGAGACCGACGAGGAAAAGAAGGAAAGAGAGAAGGAGGAAGCCAAGGAACGCGCTGCCAAGGAAGCGCAGGAGAAGACGGCTGGGATGTACAACCCTCACAAGAGTCTGCGTGCTCTCCTGGGCGAAGGCAAAGACAAGAAAGAGGCTATTCCCAAAGTACCAGTCGTCATTGATCCCCGCCTCTCCAAAGTTCTTCGTCCACACCAGATCGAGGGTGTCAAGGTAAACGTGGACAGACTATTTCCGACTCACACTGACGCGCGTACTTATAGTTTTTGTATAAATGCACGACGGGAATGTTGGTCGATAATCAATATGGCTGTATCATGGCAGATGAGATGGGACTCGGAAAGACCCTCCAGTGCATCGCTCTTCTTTGGACGCTGGTTAAACAGTCTCCGCATGCTGGAAAGCCGACCATCGAGAAGTGCATCATAGCCTGTCCCTCCAGTTTAGTAAAGAATTGGGCGAATGAGTTAGGCATGTCGTCTCTTGATTTCTGTCCCGCGACATTACTAATAGAGCTTTAGTGAAGTGGTTGGGAAAGGACACCGTTTCTGCGCTGGCAGTTGATGGCAAGGGCGGTAAAGCTGAGTTACTCCTAAAAGTCGGAAGATGGGTAGAGGCTAGAGGTCGCAACGTCACACAACCAGGTTTGTTCTTGTTCGTGGACGTACTTGCTCGCTAAGTTGCTTCCAACTACAGTGATGATCGTGTCGTACGAAACTCTCCGGACGCTGTCAGTTCACCTCGCCAATTGTAGTATCGGCCTGCTGCTTTGTGACGAAGGACACAGGCTTAAGAATTCTGGTCTGTGCTTCTTGTCTTGGCTGGTGCGCTTGTCCAGAGAGTGCATCTGCTCACCATATATGGCGTTCGCCCTTCCTTGATGCAGACTCTCTTACATTCCAGTCCCTCAATGCACTAGATGTCAAGCGGCGTGTTATATTGACAGGAACGCCCATTCAGGTATCTGATCTTATTCGTTATTTCTTGGCGCATAGATACTTCTTTCTAATGTTTCAACGCCTTGCTTTTTAGAATGATCTCTCGGAGTATTTCTCACTTCTTAATTTTGCCAACCCCAATTTTTTGGGCACGCGTGAAAACTTTAGGAAAAACTTTGAAAATGCAATTATCCGAGGTCGTGATGCAAGTTCATCAACCGAAGTTCAAGCCGAGTCTGAGAAGAAGCTCAAGGAGCTTGGTGGGCTCGTGACGAAATTCATCATCCGGCGCACCAACGATCTATTGTCCAAGTATTGTATGTGTTCTTTTTGTTAACAGAATTTTACCCTCATGTACAAATTCGCTTCTAGTACCGGTCAAGTACGAACACGTCGTGTTTTGCAAGCTATCTTCCTTTCAATTATCCCTATACCGACTCTTCATTTCATCACCGGAAATCAAGGCTTTACTGCGTGGTACTGAATCACAACCTCTGAAGGCTATCAATATCTTGAAGAAACTATGTAATCATCCCGAATTGCTCAACCTGCCTGACGATCTCAGAGGTTCAGAATCATTCATTCCCGAGGGATTTGTAGGGGCAGGTGGTGGTGGTGGTGGTGGTGGTGGTGGTGGTAGCAGGTATAGGGGGAGGGTTCAGGACAGGGGGGTAAGGTGCGAATGGGGAGGCAAGTTGGTCGTCTTGGAGAGGTAATTGTGCATTTTTTGATTTATGTACTGCTGATGCTGATTACGTTCACCAAGATTCCTTCATCAAATTCACACGACTAGCAGTGACAAGATCGTTCTCATCAGTAATTATACCCAGACGCTGGACCTGTTTGAGAAACTGTGTCGAAATAAAAAGTACGCCGCGTTCCGTTTTCCTCTGATTAACCATTTTAAAATGTGCACAAGGTATGGGTTTTTCCGCTTGGATGGGACCATGACAATTACGAAGCGTCAAAAACTCGTCGATCAGTTTAATGATCCCAGTGGGAAAGAGTTCATCTTTTTGTTGAGCTCAAAGGCTGGAGGATGCGGTATCAATCTTATTGGGGCAAACCGACTAATTCTATTTGATCCCGGTATGTGTGTCTTTTGATCTTCTACATGCACTTGTAGATGATTCTCCTTCAGACTGGAATCCTGCTGCCGATCAACAGGCCCTCGCCCGTGTATGGCGAGATGGCCAGAAGAAAGAATGTAGGACCAGCATTGACAAGAGTACATAATTACTGACCTATAGACAGGCTTTGTCTACCGATTTATTTCTACCGGGACCATCGAAGAAAAGATCTTCCAACGACAAGCTTCCAAGCAAGCTCTATCTTCCGCAGTAGTCGACGAGAAAGAGGATGCTGAGAGGCATTTCTCGCTGGAGTCTTTGCGACAGCTCTTCACGTTCAACGAGGACACGATATGCGATACGCACGACACGTTCAAATGCAAGCGATGCAAGAACGGGAAGCAGGTGATGAAGAGCAGCGCCTTGCTGTATGGAGACGCGAGCACGTAAGTGCCATATTCAAATAAAGAGAAAGAAGCTTATTGGCATTCTAGTTGGAATCACTTTACGAACGCGGAGTTGAAGGGCAATCACGACGACCTTCTTCGAGCAGAGGTCGACATGCCTGAGATTTCCTTTGTGTTTCAATACATCAGTCATTAGACTATACCCTTACATAAATTGCCACGGATTACGTAAAAATAGGGAAAAGTGCAAATAAATTCGCACGACAAAGCAAGAGACGCCTTGCAAGATGTCGAGCAGAGCTGGCGGACTCTACGGTGGAATTCAGTTCTCTTCTGGTGCAACGCTCAACTTCTCTTCCTCCTCTGCACCTCCTCCTCCCCAGCAAGCCCCCGCTCAAACACAATCCAACGAGAAAACTCAAGCTTTCAATATTTCCCCTCAGGCGCCCGACGTTCAATCGAGCACCACCACCGTCGACGAAGGAGCAGCGACATCAGTAGGATCAGGATCAGGGTCGGTGGCAGGAAAACCTACAGCCGGTATCTCCCCCTCTCCTGTGCCTTGATGTGTACATCCAAAATATTGACCGTGTCGCAATCATGACCGTTTTCTCGCTTCCGCCAACCCCCACCTGCCGTATTCTTCCTCAACCGTTCCAGGATGGTCTGCTGCACTCGCCTTTGCGCCCGTTCGTAGGAATCAACCCAAAGCGAAGCCGGTTGCCATTCGGTTGCCTCCTGGGGCGACGGCCATACCGGTTTCAGCGACACCTGCGCCCCCCGTGATGGGAACGTCGACCAGCTCGAGTGCGATCATCTCTGCAACTGCCGTCGTGTTCGCACCGCCCGAATTGGTCACTTCTACAAATGATCAAGCGGACGCCAAGGAAGAACCTAGCGCTGGATGGCGCAAGGAAGGCTGGGGCAAGAAAATGAAGCCTCCCTCAATGGTCCTTGACGAAGATGTCAACGGCTTCAAAGCGCACAAAAAGCGCAAGGGACCTGGTGGCGGTGGTGGTGGTGGTGGGAAGAAGGGCAAGAAGGTGAGTGGCAGACGCCAGGAGCTTGATGCCTAGTTGACTGTGCCCAGAATAAAAGTTTGCAACCCGCTGCTGTTTGGGATCCCATAGAACAGTACGACCCGTTGAAACCGAATGATTACAACGAATACAAAGTTTGGAAACAGCGCGATCGCATTGAACGTGCGGCAGAGCGTGCTGCGGAGAGGAAGCGTGTACGCGATGCTAGAGACCAAGGGAGTGATCAAACTGATTCTGGAAGCGAAGACGAACGTCCTCGCAAGACTAGTTTGTTGACTGTCTCTGACAATTTTATATCCGTGTTGATGACGGCTGGCACAGGTAAATTCGATGATCAAACTTCACTGGACCGGTGGTGTCGTGCGGACGATGATCTCCTTCGCGGTATCGGGAGCACCGACACAGCTCCGGTCGCTGTGGATCGTAATATGTCCGGCGAGGATGCGTACATGCGCCGTTTGGCCCTGTCGCAAGGGGTAGGCCCTCGAGCGCCGTCTCCGCCAGCAGTTCATGTAGATCGAAATACGTCTGGGGAGGAGGCATATCAACGGCGTTTAGCTCTGTCTGGTGGCGGTCAGCCTGCTGCAGCTCCGGCAGAATTTCAGCCCGCTGATGATGAAGATTTTGACATGCTCCCAGACGACGCGACGGAAGTAGCAACCATATCGGTAGACCGCGCAGAGACGGGAGACGAGGTGTTCCAACGTCGTCTTACTATGACTCAGGGGCTCCGGCCCGCTGCTCCTCCGTTCATACCTTCGCAGCCTCTCTCCCCTCCAATGTCCTCCAGCATTGCTGAACCACCGTCTCCTCCGCGCTTGGCATACAATCCATTTGCTCCGCCTACCAACGTTCCCCCTCCTCCGGGCCCAATTCTGAGTGGATTTGAAGATAAAGTAAAAGCCGCTGCTAGCATTGCCGCCAGGTTGAGCGCACTAGCTGCGTCGGCAGGTGCAAGTACCGCGGGACCAAGCGACTCTGGAGAAAACTCTCCCGCTCAACCTGCACCTTTGGAAGAAGAGGGTGCATCTACTAAAAAGTAGGGGTTATTTTGTGCTCAAGTTTTCAGGACATATTGATCGTATTCATAGATCAGGTTTTGCTGCTCGTATGATGGCAAAATGGGGTCACAAGGAGGGCCAAGGGCTTGGAGCCGATGGTTCGGGCATCGTCAACGCATTGACTGTCGAACAAATCGCCCAGGCCAAGAGCGGGAAAGGAAACAAGAAGACCGCAGCACAACCTCAGGGAAAGCCGGCGATCAATTCCAAGATGGGCAGAATTATCAACGACAATGATGATGCGCGTGCACGCGAAGACCGCGAACGGTTTGGCGAACCGAGTCGGGTTGTCGTTCTCACGAATATGGTGGACCCTGAAGACGCCGACGACGGTGATTTGCGCGACGAAATCGGTAATGTCCAACTGGGTTCGGTTTTTTACTCGTCCAGCTGACACGTAGTCAGGCGACGAATGCTCCAAGAACGGCACCGTCGAGCGTGTGATCGTCCATGCTTGTTATCCACTTCCGTCCAGTCCCGAAGAGGCTATTCGTATATTCGTGCTGTTTGCTGGACCGTCGGGAGCGTGGAAGACTGTCCGAGAGATGGATGGAAGATTTTTTGGCGGACGTGCCGTACGGGCGAGGTATTTCCCTGAAATGTTGTTCCTTCAGCACAATCTCGATGCCGCCCTGCTGTGAAACTTTTTTTTTCTTTTCTGGTACCGTGTGCTACGTGTTCTCGCATGTTTTTTTGGGGGGGAGGGTTGACATCATCAAGGGAGTCCCTTCCTTTCCTGTAATTATTTGATTGACTGATCACGTAATCAATGCCCGTGCAATGTATTTGCAACTGAATTCAAGCAACGAGTGCTATTGGAATGTACATTCACCACTGACCACGACACTACAGATTAAGAATAACTGCGCGTATGAAAGGTGAAGTACTGAATTCCGAATCTTTATTACTGGCGAGAAATCGACAAGAATCGAATGCTGATTCCCCCCCTTTTCTTATTCGGGTGGCCACCTGTCTCGCTATCGATATTCAATGTCGTAGACCTTTCTCGCATGGAAATTGAACGTCACGTCACAACCAAGACACCTTTCTGCTGCAGCCATTTGTTGAGTACCTGACTTTCGGACACAGGGGACCCCCAATTATTTTCCAGGCGAGCGCGGATCTGCTCAGTGACGGGGTCGAGAGGACCACCTTTGCCGTAGTCAATGGGAGATAGACCTCCATAGGAGGAGGTTACGATGCCATACTCGGCATGGATTGCGAGATTGGGTCTGAGAGCCTTCCATACGTATGGGGGTGAGCCTCGACCTATTTTCGATTAAATAAGCAAACGAGATGACGACCCAAAGGAAATTACAATCTCCATACCTGATTTACGGCCGGGATAATTGTAGCCACCTCGAGGATCTCCGTGAGATGTTCCGCCGTGAAGTTGAAAACGCCGGTGGACTTGGTCAAGCCTACCTTCTCTTCTTGGCTTCCTCCATTCCTTTCCAAACTTACTTGAGTTTACCGAATTGACTTCCCGGTCGGTGAACCAAGTACAGATCCACGTAATCCGCCCTGAGCCTCTTCAAAGATTTCTCCAACGCACTTTTCGGTGTGACTCCTGAAGCCAGAGAAGGCCCAAACTTTGTTGTGATGTACAACGCTGAACGTGACTTTCCCGAAGCGATGATGCCGTCGCTGAGTGAATTTTCGCTTCGGTAAGTCTGGACGCCATCGAGGTGCGTGAGCCCATTCTCGATAGCAAGATAAACTTCCTCAGCAACATTCTCGTTGTCATACGTAAAACCCGTTACAAAGGATATCCAAGGAACCTGGGTTCCATCATTGAGGTCTAGGGTGGAGACAGTCATTCTATGCGGCGAGCGAAGGGTGAGATAACGATAGCCGTGACGGATCGGACGATACAGTACTTGATGTGCACCTCCTTAAATACGGTAGTTGCGTTGACTAAGAGGGGCTAAGCCATCATGTCGGCGATTCTTGCCCAATTTGATTCACTAGTATGTAGTAACCACCGCAGGGAGCGTTACAAGAATTCCGAGCCTTCGGAAGTAGCCGGGGTGGGACCCCAAATTCACCTGAGCCAGTTCTCTCTCATCGGGTCGGATACGTACTGACTCCGAGCAATAAATGACTGGATTACTCAAAGGCTCGGCCTTTGAGCGGAAACACTGTGTTGCTCGTGTCCCGCCACGATCTCGGTCGATATTGACCCTGATTCTGGCTTCCTCGCTTCGCCACCAGCGTTCTCGTTGCTCCTCCAGCCCGGCAGGTCGAACGTTGAACCTTGCTCAGACGACCAAGCTGTCAGGAAAGAAAAAGACATGCAACAAATCTTTCGTTTGGATTATTAAAAAAAAAAAACAATGTAAACAAGAGGAATGCGCCGAGCGATCCGTTAAGTACCGTACCCGTATATATACGCACTAGCGGCCATGACGACCGTTCCGCGAGATCCAAGGATCCATAGAAAAAAAAAACATGGTAAGCTTGAAACAGATTGTTCGAGTTGTGTAAAAATGGAAAACAAAGATATATAAAAATGACAACAGTGTACGTGGGATGTACGGACGAAAAACAGGACTTGAAAAGGTTCTTATTGGCGTAGATGGACATAAATAAAAATGAGCCGTCTCGAGATACGCCATAAATATGAAGAAAAAGTAGATATACCAAGGAAATAAAACAAATGGCGGCAATCGAATCGCCCCGTACACATATAGCGATGACAGATGCGGGTGGAGGTTATGCCGTGGTGAAATCTTTTTTTTCTGTTGCGAGATAGTCAACAAATGGAGCGTGAAATGCGATCGATCGATTGGCTATACGTGAAGATGGTGTTTTGAGATATAGTCGAATGATGCCAAGTGATGTAGGGATGAATGGTGTCGTGTCGGTCTGTCGTAAAAACTTGCCAGGTCTGAACCGATGGCATCCAGGCGTAAAAAAACGTGTAGAGCGAAGAAAAAAGTACCGTGCGAGATTGCGAACCAGAGCACAGTCGACGGAATAGACGAGCCGAAAAAATGCGCAAAGTAGCTCCGATAGATGCCGAGATGGATAACATCCGAAAGCGGGACTTGCAGCCATGCATGGCCATCGAGAGCAGTCGCTCGAGATCAGTACGCCGTCATACGTGCCGCATCAAAAGTCTCGGCCCGCACAACACCTCTCGTCAATCGCTTGACTTTGGACGAAGCACCCTTGTTCGGGGGTGGGCACGGACTATCGCCGATGTCGGTATCTTCGTCGTCAGTCATGCTGAGGTTGCCAATCTCCGCCAGGGTGGACAGTCCATTGCGACGACTACGAGCAGCATTTGCGGCAGCGAATAATTGAGATGCACCAGGAGCGGTGTTGCGTTTGGACTGCGGTTGTTGCGGTTGTTGCTGTTGTGTCATGCAGGATACTTTGGAACCCAGATCCCCATAAGCATACGACTTTGTGCGACCAAACTTTGCCTTTCGAAACTGATCCAAGTCTTCCCGGCGAGAGAGCGCGTGGCTGGGGTCGTCCATCGTCACGTAACCTTGTGGCTGGCAGCGGTTCGTGGAATGCTTATAATATGCACAGTAACCACCTTCCAAAATGTACACCTCTGGGTAATGAATCCTTGGATACACATGGTTGTTCATGGCGCGGTCCTTGGAGCGTAGATGCTTCGCACTAAATCTTGTCTTAGTACCCTATAATGGAAGCAGAAAAGTGCGACTTACATCGTCGGTGCCCTTTTGGCACTGAATTCGCAATGGAAGACCAAAACTGTCTTCCTTGAATTATCCCCACTTACACACGGTTGAGGCCGACTCTGAGCAAGGAAAAATTCTTCCACTCCAGCTGTGGTATTGATGTTGACTGCACTCGAAACATGGCCACCGTTGTATTCGTAGTCGAAGCGGCAATCGATGACGTGGAATTGGGCGATTTGGTCACTGTATGCACCGTCCAGCAGCGCATCCAGCTACAAAAGAGAGCCATTTAGGTCGCGTATTCCGGAACGATGAATGACTTACAGTCTTTGGAGCAATTCTCATCAAACCATCCTCCCGCACCCGATGACATGGGAGGATCTTGCCTGACGACTCGTTATCGCCGAAACCCGGAAGCATAAACTTTGCCGAAGGGCTCTCGAAAGCCTCCTTCGCTAAAGGGCTGGCGCCAGTGAGAGGCCTAAAGTCATCTGTCCCGTCACGGCGGCGGAGGGTTTTAGTCTGCTGTCGCTTTATGTACGCCTGAGCAGGGGAAGACATATCCGGTCCATCGAAAGACTCGTCGGATAAATCCACACCTGTAGGCGGAGCCATTGCAGAAACAACACGACGAGAGAGGCCCAACTTGGACGGGAAGAGACCCTGAGAAGGTGATTCTTCCGGTACATTTACAGGATAAGCAGAACGGGGGCCACCCTCGACAGGATGTATTACGGCGGAAAAAGCAGGCCGACGGGAACGTTTGTTGACATTAGAGGGAACACCGAGACCCTGCAATGCTGGCTTGCTAAAGTGAGACAGCAAAGAACTGCTTCCCATCCGCTTGAGTTTATGATCGGTCGGTGACGAAGGAGGAGGAGAGGATGGAGCATCTTGCTCCACATAGCTGACGCGCTCAGGCGAAGTAGAACGTCTCTTCTTTGTCTCAACGGAACCAGCACCAGGCGACTCCAACGCAGTTGAAGATATGGTTCTATGAAACATGTTGAACTCAGTGATCGTTGGAGCAGCGGACAAAAGAGGTGAGCTCAGAAGATCTTCAGTGTGGACCATTGGGGCAGGATCCACGTCCATTGCGTCATCCGAAGTGAGGGTTGCAAACTCAACGGGCTAATAACGCGTATGAGAGAAGAGCTGATCAAGAGACAGAACACTCACGGGGGCAAACAGACTTTCGTCCAACGTTTGGGTGCGCTCTATCTGCTGAGCGGCAAACCACTCAAGGGGCAAAGCGCCGCGTTGGGTGCGCTTCAAGCCAGACTGGGTGCCGAGCTTTGAAGAAGAGATCGAGTCGCTTGGCGTTTTACTGTTACTCAAGTCTTGGCCAAACATCCGAGCGCCGCTGGTGTAAGCACGGGGACGGCTTGTGGGCTTGTCGAACTGGACGGGCTCTTTGCGTGCGACGGATGGAGGTATTGGAGAAACGTCCATCGCGTCGTCCTGAGAGATGTTGACAAAGTCACGCGAAGGGGAGTTGAGGGACATGGTTGAGGCGAAGGAAAGCTCGAGGTCTGAGGAGAGAAAATCGTCGAGGTCATCACGAGGCTTGAAATTTTGACTGCGTTTTCGAATTGGCGCGAGAGGCGCGCTGAGATATTGAGAAGAGGCTGTTGAGATGGTGGAGAAGAAGTTCATGACTTGAGGGCCCAAGGAGTAATCGTAATCTCTCTTGCGCCTCTTTGCAATATGGTGATCTGTGAGGCGAGACATGGTGGGGAGGAACGCGTTGCACGAAGAGGGTGGTGCAATGAAGATGTAGACAGCCGGTGAGAGACTGTTGGCTTCGGGCGGAAAGGTGGAACACGCACGGAATATATACCAGTCGAATATGACTGAAAGCAGCTTTGATCACGACCAGAACAAGCTGGAAATCAAACGGAGAGTCAGTATGAATAATTGGGAGCGGTGTGGACTGTGGAAGAGAAGAAAAGCATTGTGCGCCCGAGTTGGGAGACATACCACAGCGGCAGCCTCGTGTTCGCTTAGGGTGAAACGACAAGGGAATGATATTACCTTGGACGTAATGAATGAATTGGCGGAGGAGGCCGCGCCTGGATATGTGGAGGACAGCGGGGAAGGCGGGTGGGTTTGTTACGGGCGTATTATAGTGTATACTGAGACTCTCACACAGAAATTCGAACAAGAATCAGAAAAGGGAGAATGCAAGTCCGCAAGTGGATTATTTGTGGGTCCCCTGCCATAACGAGTTAGCGAAGACAGTCTCGACTAGCAGCAGAAAGTCAGACCGACCAGGAACCGAACGAACAGTCGCAACGTCTACACTCGTCCAATATTCGGCCTAAAAACGTCCTTTGTTTGGCTTTTCTTTGGTCAACTCTATGTCACGTGCAATTCACCCGTACAACAATAAGATCGTCATAGATACAGCTCTACAGCACCGCACGCCTCTTCTCCACAGAGGCCCGCGCATCCGCCACGTTCACCTCGTCCCACCTTTCCGATCGTCAGCGAAGAAAAGACACCGGCGTGATCGACATACGCAATGAACACGTTCTGCAGTTTCTCCGAGTCGGGGTGGATCTCTGCGTATTTCTCCTCCACAACCTTCATGATCGACTTGTACACGATCTATGACATCGCTCAGTCGCCCCGTGTGCTGCGTCGCTCGCGATCTCACCTCGTATCCAGCAGCGTTCAGGTGCAGACCATCGTAGAGAAACCGCGCACAAGATCGCTCATCGCGTCCCGCAGCCTCCCAGATCTCCGTCCACACGTCCGCCACAGGCACCCCAACTTGCACCCCAACCTCTTTCACAGCCTCTGCATACGACTTTGTCGCCTCAAAGTCACGCGCCTTGTCCCAATCGTAAGTGTTCACAGGCGGCGGCGTTATTAAAATAATACGCGTATCGGGCGAATGGTACGCCGATGACGGCGATTTGACCATGTTCACGAGGTGGGCCAAGTTGGCCTTGAAGCGGTCCCGTGGCACGTGCTGTATGCTCGGAAGCGTCGCTGCATCGTTAGCCCCAAACCATATCGTCAGCAACTGCACCTTTGGCACATGATGCTGTTCGTGTTGTTGTACGAGGATCTATAAAAAAAAATCCATGTCACGATAATCACTCATGCGTCATCTTTGAGTTACCTGCTCGAGAACTGGAACCGCCCAATCGGTCTGATATCCGCTCAGCCCTCGATTAATCACGTCGAACTTGCGGATATAGGCAGCTAGATGCCTCTCGATCAACCAACAGACGTGAAAAGCAAGGTAGGCATACAGGATAACTGTTGTGCGACTCCAGATTGCACCCACCCACCCTGGGTAAGCGAGTCTCCAAAGAGCAAGACGACATCTTGTATCGGCGCTGCCATATCTATGCCTGGTATCTAGTAGCACGATCGAAAACGTTAGATAATTCACAACTAGATGTCGCTTACTCGGGTTGACTTGCAAGAAAAAAGGTATCAATGTCTGGTATACGCTTGCTGTTCGGGAGACGATCGGATTGTCTACATAAATCGGAGCGGAAGCCGGATAAAAATTAAAATAAATCGTCAAATGCTAAACTTTTCATCGATATATCATGTCCCCAATACCACTGTGCGTCTCCAACAAGAAGGCCCATCTATGGGACATCGACGGTAAGCCAAACCGACCCATTTCACGTTCCTTCGACGACCTTCTCCTAGATATCGCAACGTTGCGCTCACAGCACCGCTTGTGCGGCGTCTTGACCGGCACACTCCCCCATCTGTCCCAACAAAACGTGTTCCTAGGCGTCCCGCTTCAACTCATGCCC
>JBBPMF010000438.1:0-27040 GCA_038090175.1 Austroboletus eburneus | reverse complement strand
CGATGAGCGCGTGGGCAGCTACCGCGTCAAAAGCATCGACGATAGCGCTCCCACAACGATAAGACGATGATGTGACCGCGACGGCAAGACCAGGTGTCATTCCCTACGCCGAGTACGACCGTCGCTGCCTCGCCCGGCAGGGAGACAAAGAGTAAGGTCAATTAAGAAGCCAAGGAGGACGTCAAGGAGAAGAAAAAGTTTAAGAGGTGGAAGAGCGAGAAAGAAAAGCGCTCTACACGCAAATCGCCGGACAGCCGTAAAAGGCTACCCCTCGGCCATTCCCTGGGGCTGTGTCGGAACGCGATGAAGACGAGAAGGAGGAGCCCCCACTGACACCCATTTTTAACATTGAGAGGGCGACTGAGGATGGGCATGAACGCGAAGTCGACGATTCGACGAAGACGCCGGTGAAGGGTGTGCGATCCCGACCTTTGTCAGATCAACCGCTCGCCAGTGTTTGGCCGAAGCCATTCCACGAAGGGGATAATGGTGAGTTTATGCTGTGCTGTGCTACTGTGCTGTGACTAATATCATCATAGACAATGCATTCTTGTCGCTCTTGGATGCCGCGATGAATGATCTGGCTCAACAGACTTGACCTCGAGGTGGCACCAGATGTGATTCCAATGAACCAACGCTCCCCGTTCTCGGTCGATCCTTCTGTGAATTTGTCACCAAGCAGGGGATTGACGGCGGAGAGTCCAGTCAAGATGCTATGTCGCGAGAGTCCATCCATGACTTCTCTAAAGCCATATACACTGACATCTTTGAAGAATAACGGTGTCCGGCTCAGTCAGAACATTACGTCATGGTCTACCCTGAATGCGAGCATATCTCTCTCGAAAGCCTCACCCAACACGGTCCGCGTCAACTTTCAAGATAATACAGCTACTGTGCGGACTCACAGGCGTATGATGATGCCTGCACTGGCGGCAGAGCCATCCCCAGTCTTCAAACCCCATTGTCCAGCCACTACTCAGCTCCCGATATCAAAGACTGGTTAACACCACTATAAGTGTATCACCCTTTATTGCTAACAGTACCCACCATTCCCTGTTGTCTCTTACATTTGGTTCGAGTTGCTCCAGGAGTGAGTCTGAGGGAAGTTTCTCTGCCTTTCCTGTTTTCAAGAAGGCCCAGAGTCATTCTTGGAAGAGGTCTTCATTGATTCCTGATTCTGCTCTTGATAGTGGTAGCTTACCTATCATGCCTGAGACTCGTTGCAGTCTTGGACTTGCTGGTACTATTGGGTGGCAGTATTACTGAGCAAGACTATGATGCTAGCAACCCTGACTTGGACATCCCTGATGAGTTGCAGGTTATTTAAGAGTGTCTAATCTAATACAAGTAGGGTTAGACAAGGGTTAGAAACCCTATGAGTATCTAAATCCCAGTGGCCTTGTGCCAATAGGGGTTTTCCATATATAGGAGGTCAGGAGTTCGACTCCTGCCATGAGCAAGTTTTTAAGTAGTGAAAAAGAGCAATCGTAACACTCACCTTATTCCTCTCTTGCTCCTCTTTTGTAATTCTTATCATGTGTCCCCAGAATCGGTTTTGTCACAGACCTCCACTCCTCCTTCCATCCTCCTTCTGATGGCAGTGTTGTCCCATTCTTATCATTGATCCATGAGGCCATTGTAACATACCATGTGCCCTGTTCCATCCCCTCTCTGTTCCGAGATAGTTCCGGGCTGTATAAATACCTAGTAGTTGTCCTGTATATTTCTTAGCTAGATCTGCACAATTATACGCAGTGTTTAGCCTCATCCTGCCTGAGTTTCGAGTCTCAGCAGAGAACCACTAGGAATTCTATAGGACTTTGTGTTGCCTTTGAGGACACACTGGAACTAGATGTTGCACAAGCATAACAAAGAGATGAGATTCTAAATTGAGAATGATGGTTTTTCCAATGGATGGGTAAGCTCGGGGGGAGTAACCTAATAATAGTTTGAAAGGGGATTTCCTGGTGACAGAATGCACAGCCAAGTTGTGATGGAATTCTGCCAGGGGTAGGTAATCAGTATTATTTCCCAGGGGAGTTGGCACTAAATATACAAAGGTAGGTTTCTAGTTCCTGGTTCACTTTGGAGGAAAGAGGGAGTAGAGAGAGATGGGTGGGATGTGTGTTAACCTTAGAGGCTTGGCAGGTTGGGCAACTGGTAATGTAATGTCATACAAATGAGGTCATCTCTGGCCATCAGTATTCTTTTTTCAAGTTGGCAAGAGTTTCAGAAATGTCCCATATGTCTGATGATTAATGAGGAGTGTAGTTCCTTAATGAGGGATTGTTGAGCTTCTTCAGGGATGCACAATCACTGTTTAAAATAGAGTTGTCCCTCATCAAAGGTCCAATCAGCTAATGTAGATTATGGAAGAGGGGATGTGTCTCAATACATATCTTTCTAGAGCTTATAACATGAAGGAATCCTTTTGTTATGCTTGCGCAACGTCTAGTCCCAGTGTGTCCTCAAAGGCAACACAAAGTCCTGTAGATCGAAGGGTTCTCTGCTGAGACTCGAGACTCAGGCAGAATGAGACTAAACACTGCATATAATTGTGCAGATCTAGCTGGGGAATGTACAGGATAACTACTAACTATTTATACAGGTTGGAACCATCTCGGAACAGATGAGTAATGAAACAGGACACATGGTATACTACAATGGCCTCATGGGGTCAATGATAAGAATGGAATGACACTGCCATCAAAAGGAGGATGGCAGGAGGAGCGGAGGTCTGTGATGAAAGTAGCGTTAGAGACACATGGCAAGAGCTATGAAAGTGGAAGAAGGGAAGAACAGGGTGAATCCAGAACAGGAATCTTTATATAACTGTATGGAGCATAGTCTTCAGGGAATAAGGTCCAGTAACATTCCAGGGGTAGTCCATCCTCAGATTTCCACTCCAGAGGGAAAGAAGTGAGGGGTTAAATGGTCCTGGATCCTCAAGGCCCTTGGAATTATGCTTACTTGTAACACCTTTTTTGTGGAAGAGCAGATTTTCTTGGTTAATGCCAGATCCAGAGAGGAGATGAACAGTTCATCTGGTAGTAGTATGACTTCAGCATTGTCATTGGAGGTGTCCATCTCATCTTTGCGAGATAGAGTGTCGGCAGGGCCCATTTGTGTTCTAGGTAAATGGGTGAAGGACAAGTCAAAGTCTTGGAGGAATATTTGCCATAAAATGTCTTGTGTGGCTGCGCAAGTGCTGAGACAGATTACTGGCAACTGCTGGAAGTGTGAAGAGCCAGATCACAGGCTGTGAGAATGCAGAGCTGTCAAGAAACAGCCAAGAAAATCTGAAGTCTGAAAGAAGAGAAGTTGAAGGGGTCAACAAGATGTTGTTGGCTCTCTGAAACCTTCAATGGCAAGTCAAGGAGTCAGCAACAAGACCACTGACATGACGAGCCAAAACATGAGAAGTACTGGGCCATCAATGGCAGTGGATAGGCTGCATGGCCCACAGGATGGGTGACAAGTGTGCCATGACACTTACGAATTCATAATCAGATGGGTTGAAATGGAAGTTGATGATGACAAAGTTGCTGAAGTCAAGATGACAGGAATTGAGGATGAGGATGAGAATGCCAAAGAATATGTTACAAGTAAGCATAATTCCAAGGGCCTTAAGGATTCAGGACCATCAGAACCCCTCACTTCTTCCCCTCTGGAGTGGAAACCCGAGAATGGATTACCCCTGGAATGTTCCTGAACCTTATTCCCTGAAGACTATGCTTCATACAGTTATATGGAGATTCCCATTCTGGACTCGCCCTGTTCTTCCTTTCTTTCACTTTCATAGCTCTTGCCATGTGTCTCTAACACTGCTTTCGTCATGGACCTCTGCTCCTCCTGCCATCCTCCTTCTGATGGCAGTATCATCCCATTCTTATCATTGACTCCATGAGGCTGTTGTAGTATATCATGTGTTCTGTCCCATCACTCTTCTATTCCGAGATGGTTCTGACCTGTATAAATAGTTAGTAGTTATCCTGTACATTCCCCAGCTAGATCTGCACAATTATACACAGTGTTTAGTCTCATCCTGCCTGAGTCTTGAGTCTCAGCAGAGAACCCTTTGATCTACAGGACTTTGTGTCGCCTTTGAGGACACACTGGGACTAGACATTGCGCAAGTGTAACAGAATACTACAATCAACTAGAAGTGGGTCAGCACACATTTTTCAGTCAGCACTTTGCTTGAGGTGAAGCAAGATGGTCAGGATGTGACTAATAGTACCAAAACTGGATGGTGGGACATCATAGATGTCCTGAGCAACATGGTAAACAACCTGAGAGGTTGTGCAGGGCAGTTGATAGCCTGTGCAAAGAATCTGGCAGCTGAGAAGACTGGTGAAGTGGTAGAAAGTCAAACAGTCAATAAGTGGCAGCTGACATTATCGAAAGGCCCTGGGGATGTGACAGTTGACAATGAACATCATCTGGGCAAATCCACAGAGCCTCCCAACCATGTGCCAAGCATGAAGGAAGAGATAGATAATGTGAGGATCCAAGCAGAGATCCTGGATAACTGGTGGCAGGCTAGGATACATAGATGTGCTGAACGCTGGGATAGCTGCACTGAAGATTAGCATTGTGGAACACCAAAAAAACATGAAAAATACCTGTGCACAGTGACAAATTGATTCTCTGAGCACTGATCTCGAGGGGAAGTGGACTGGATGTCCAAGCTATGATGCCAAGTTGGCCAGAGGCAGTGATTCCAGGAATGTGCCAGTCAAGAAGCACCACAAGTTCCTGAAAGTTGAGCTTGAGGGAGAGCAGATCAGATGAACAAGCTGCAACATTAGTGGAAAGGTGTCAGGGCAATCAAAAGACCATGAAGAGACAGAATATGTATCAGGGAGCACACAGGAAGAGTTCCTGAGTGTTGAGCTTGAGGGGGAGTGTGCTGGATGCACAAGCATCAACATCAAGTCCACCAATGTGAGCAGTGATGCACCAAGAGCATCAGCGCTGCCAGCAGAAGATGTCAGATATGTCAGGGACACACTGGAGAGGCCAATGGGCATGTTAGCACAGCCACACACATGGTGAAAGTGCATGAATACTGAAGACATATCTGGAGATGGTCAATGCAAGTTGGAGATTGGAGCAGATGACCACACAGACATGTTGAGGCCATCAAGGCATGACAAGGACCCAAGAAACCAATCTAAACATGTGCAAACAACATCAGTACAGGTACACAAATGGGCAGAGCAATCAGAGACAAGTGACTCATCTGAGAATCAGAGTGAAGGCATGAGCAGAGATGCTGAGCTTGCTTGTAGCAGCACCAGCACATTGAAAGCATCGAAGGGTGTCAAGGACATTGATGAACAGTGGAAAGAGCTGCAGAAGACATCAGAATGATTGGCAAAAAGGTCAGAAACAAGAAACTCACATTTGGTGGCCAAAGGCAACTCAGGCGACCCAGGAGGCAACACGGACATGCTGCACATATCAGGGAGTGTCAAAGGTGTCAGGAATGGGCTGCAGAGGCTGCAGAGCACTTCAGAATGGCCACACAAACAGCTGGAGCAGAGGAAGAAGAAATACTCACCTCAGGAGGTTCAAAGCAAGCTGTGCATGCTGGAAGTCAAAGTGCATGTACCAGCCACATAGGGAAGCATTGGAGACCTCAAGAACAGGCTGAGGAAGCTGCACAACATGTCAGAATCAGCACATCAATGGCTGGAGAGCCAAAACTTTGAGAACTTACAAGTAAGGCTTCACAGCAAGCCAGAGGAATCAGCAGGCGATGCCAACACTCCAGATGGTGCTGATAGGCCACAGGGATATCCCAGAGGCACTGAGAAGTAACAATACGGTGACATGAAGTTGCCAGGTGGAGATATGAGCCCAGGAGGCCAGGAGGAGGTTTAAAAGGCGAAAGGAGATGTTGGATGCAATTGGAGATGTGGAATCGACAGATATGGCATTCACAGCGATGGGATAGGATGCCGGAGGGTTGACAAAGTGAGTGCCAAGGCCAATGAGTTGAAACAAGCCAATCCGAAGGTGCTACCTAAGAAGAAGGCAAGTTAGTGTGGGCAATGAAAGCAAAAGGCGACATACATACCCAGGCTACCCACAGCACCCCAGAAGCATCCCAAGCAATCCATCAAGCCTGTAAACAATCCACATCAATGAGAAAAGCTGAAACAGAGTATTAGTGCAAGGTATAGAGGAGGATCTACTCACCAGATGTGACATCATGTTGAAGTGAAATTGGATCAAATCAAAGCATCTGGACACATTATGCATGATCCAGGGAAGGTCCAGGATCAGTGGCGAACTGTGATACACAAAGTCAATAGAGCAAATAATGATCAAGGATGATTGTGCATAGAGAAAAAGGAACAGTAAGATTTAGCTGAGCTGTGGATTACCATATTTGGACACCAGACAAGTGCAACACATGGATGTACATCACATTTTTATTCATAGGGAACACATTCATTTTCATCAGACTCTGCATGCTGCAGATAACTTTCATTTGATTTGTTTTAATTTCATTTGATCACTATAGTTCTACTTCCATTTGAGAGGGAGTGTTGGAATATTGCATGGTAGGCAGTTGTACAGCCACCGCATTACATAAGCGAACATCATACTTAGATTCATACTGTAGTTCTCTTACCTTAGTGACTTACTAGAGTGTTCTACAGATATACTTACTTATTGTTATGAATTCATTGAGCCACTCTTTTCTTTTCCTTACATCTACTCATTGTGTATATCAAAGGACCTTGACCCTCACTGTTCAAGCCTCGCTTGGGTCCTTTTCTTTTACCATTGCTTTCCCATTATCACTTACTTATTTAGCGTGACTCATCCACAGCTGTATTACCAACCTTTGTCCAATGCCATCACATTCACTCCATAGTGACTCAGCTTCTTCGCAATTCTATTGCTTTCCTTTGCTAACTCACCTTCTCCCTTTGCCTACTCTTAACTCTTTGGCTCGCATATATAAACCCTCAATATTCAGGTATATTCCTTATCTTAGATCTCCTGCAATTTATCTAGTATCTTGGAGTTGCTCTCGGGTCCCCCAGTCCTTGTCCTACTGTTGAGTGGGCATTCCCTTCGAACCCTTGATCTGTTGCTAGCCCTGTGACATCCCTAGACCTGTTGATCCCTTGGTTCTCAACGGTCCCCAGAATCTCTGCCAAGAAAGACCCTTGAACAGACTCCCTTCAACCTGACATTAGTCTTACACTGGCCTTAGCCTCCTTGTCAAGGAACCCCCTCATCAGGCCCCCTTGTCCTGTCAGCTGCATAGCGACAGTAAGTCCTTGAATCTCTGCAGATCTATGCTTGACCACATCAAGCATAACACTTTCCATCAATCTTTTTTATCTGGATGTTGTGGTATCTCCATTGGATGTCTAATTTGGTGAAAATGGATGATTCTCCAATTTGTTCAGTGATGATCTGAATATTTGGCAGAGGGTAGGCATCTTTTATTGTGTGCTCATTGAGGTAACAATAATCTTGGCAGGGTCGTAGTTTTTCATCCTTTTTATTCAAAAAGAAGAAGGAAGCTACCTGGGGGGATTGGGATGGTTTTATTCTTTCATTTGTCAAATTTTCATCAATGAACTTTCTGCATGCCTCTTTTTCTGGAAGAGAGAGAGGGTAGGGTTTGGCTTATCATGGAAGGAATCCATCTTTTAAATGTATAGTGTGGTCATAGACTCATGATGGAGGGAGTATGTTTGGGGAGTTTTCTTCAAAGACATCTTTAAACTGTTGGTATTATTCTGATAGGTCCTTTTTCTCTTTCTCTTTGTTCATTTTGATCTCAGTAGACAGGGTGGTTTTCATGACATATTCTTCTTTAGTGTCATAACAGGTTTGATAGTTATGGAGAATTTCTAAATCAGGATCTTTTTGTAGGTATCTGATTAGGTATCTCCTTTCATCATCTTCTATAAGGTTTAACCTATGAGGGGTGATCCATTCTGTTCTGATGATTACCCTTCCAGTGGTCCAGTCTATTTCTGGATTCTGCATCTGAAGCCAGTTCATTCTGAGGATGACATTTTCTTTGCTAGCAGGGAGCAGGTGAAACTTCTGGGTTCTTTGATGATTTCCAATAAGGAAGGAGATAGTGGTTCAGTATCTGATAAAACCCACTTGATTTGAGGTTCCATCTGCATTAATAGCTTGAATTGGTCTGGGAATTCATTTGAGAGGAAGTTTATTTCAGCAAGCAATATGAAGGATCCTATGGCTCTGCAGTTGATCAGTGCAGTTGTTTCAGCTTGTTGACCTTTGCTGTGTTCAAGTGATATTGGAACAAGGATTGATTTTTGATCACTAGATACTAGTACAGAGGTCAACTGTGGGGAGCACTTAGGTGCTTCGTGTTCCCTTTTTAAAAATTCTTATAGCTGGGATCTTTTATCTCTACCCTAGCTATTGTTTCATTGTTGCTTTCTTCATTGAAACATTCTTTTAGAACTCATAAAACTTCTTTTTATTTCACTTTCTTTGAGGTTTCAAGTTTCTTTATGTATTCCACCATTTCATCAGCTTCCTTTATGACCATCTCTTTCAGCCTAGCAGAGTTTCTAGGAGGGTAGGGTGGTGGAGCTTTGTTTTGGGAATGGTTTCTGATAGAACACCCTACTTTGTGGCAGATGAAGCATCTATTCTCTCTGATGTGTTGGGCTTGTTTCCTCAGGTGATAGCATTCTTCTTTCCAGGCTGGTTTGGACTGCATCTATGTCCATTGCATTGGATCTCTGATTTTCTCTGTAGTTGTATCCAGACCAGATATTCCTAATCTGGTCTTGTTGTTGAGCAAAGGCAGAGGCTTTGTTAATTCAGTCTTTAATTGTTTCAGGCTCTTTTTCCATCCCAATGATTCACTCTGTGATCATGGGGTCTAATCCTCTCATATTGTCCTTGATTAGGGCTTTATTATCTTTGATCTGAGATTTGGCCATAAGGAGATGGAAGTCAGTATTGTATTGATTGATGAAGTCAAGTCCTTTTTCTTTTATTTTCATTATTCTGAGCTTTCTTTGAGCATCAGCGAAAGTTTCTTTGTCAGAAAAGGCAACAAGGAACTCTATTTTGAAGTCTTTCCATGTGAGTGAATCAGGCAGGATTTCTCCATTGTCAATTTTCTTGTATGCTACTTGTATGTAGACTTTTTCTCTTCCCTTGGACATTCAATTCAAGATGGTGTAAATTTTCTTGATATTATTGTACTTTGTGGCATTCATGGCAAAGTATGCATCCATAGCCCTGATTCAGTATTTGGCATTGGTGGGCTCCCCACTAAATTCACCCAGCAGTTTGGCTTTTAATTCAGACATATCCTCTTCTCGTTCTAGGAGGGGGAGAGATCCCTGAATAGGGGTATTGCTAGTGGTGTTTAGAGATGTCCTTTGTGGTGGCAGGGTGTTGAAGTGAGGCTGGTTTTGATGAAGGGTTCTAGATATTCTTTCTAGTCTGCAACATTTCTGTTGTTTTCCCAAGTTTCTTTGGCCTCTTGGGAAGGCTGTTTGTCTTTTAGTCTGTATGAAATGTTGGGCAACTTGTTAAGGGGTTCCTTTGCATGATAGCAAGAGGAATCAGAGAGCTAAGTCTTTTGTTATGTGTGTGCAACATCTAGTCTTAACCCAGTGTCTTCTTAGATGCAAGACAAGATCCTATAGAGGTCCAGTGGAGCAATCACTCTGCTGAGACTTGATACTCAGGCAGGAGTGACTAAACACTGCATATAATTGTGCAGATTTAGCTAGGGAACACAAGTATCTAGCAACTAGTTATATATCCTCAGCCAACCAATGGAAAGGGAGTGGAACTCTGTAAACTGAAAGGGGAACTGAGATGAAACAGTGGTAAGTAAGTACAGGGCCCATGTGATACAAGGGGGAAGATCAAGGAACTAGATCTCAGAAGAGTGAGATCAAATGGAAGAGGTCCATGAAAAACAAATGAAAGATCACCAGGGGAAATCATCATCAGAAATTACTGGCATGATGACAGAATCATCTAGAGAATAGTCAGAGAGAAACATTGTCCATAGTGGGGCCTTGGGAATATATTTGTATAAGTTCACTGGACTTATAACAACCTCCTTAATGACTTCTTTCTTGCTGGCTACTCACTTGGTCCCAAGATCATGGGCATGCTATTGCTTGCAAAGGTGCCCAGCACCTATGATGTTGTCATCCAAGCATTGACCTGAAAGGTTGATGCTACCATGAACAAGTCAAAGGATTTGACAGTCAAGGAAATCAGAGCCACTCTCAAACACATGTGAGAAACAAAGAGTCTCCAAGGCAAGGATCATCAGGCCAACAAGATTAGTGCAGTGAAATACAATGAGCAAGGGCCAAGGCACCCTCTTTCCAACAACAGCAGCAAAAGCCTGCTGGAATTGCCCTGGTCTCACAACCAGAGGCTATTATGCTTGACATAGTTGTGGCATAGCTGCCTGCTCTGTCCTTCAACTCCCTAACCTCTTTGCCCCATTTGCTATCACCACTGATACCTCGAAGTTTGCTTCTGGTGCCATCCTTCTTTAGACTGACATCAATGGCAACTGGCATCCCTGCTTTTATCTCTCCCAGTCATTCTGTTACGATTCGTGTATGCCCCTCTTTTTATTCCTATCTTAGCCCGCGTAACAGACAGTACTCTTGCCGTTTGAGTCCCGCTCGAGCCACTTTATTTTCTCTCTTATTCCTTCGTCTCTGCTTATCTATTTAGCGTGACTCATCCGCAGTATCTGCAGTTGTATTACCACCATTTATCTCTGACTTGTTCCCCTTCTTCGCGATTCCATCGCTTTCTATTAGTTGAGTCATCCCTTTTATGCTCTGCTTTATCTATCCTTGGCTCGCATATATAAACCCCTCGATACCCTCGATGTATTCCCCAAGTTAGACCTACCCGAATCTACCTTGATCATCGATTCCTCTCGGGTCCCCCAGTCCTCACCTTACTGTTGAGTAGGTGCTTCTTTGTACTCTTGTCACCGCGTCCGCCACGCGGTTCCCTTCATCCCTGAGTCACGACATATGTCGACCAGGTCTATAGCGCACGACATACTGTTGCGGCTGAGGATAAGAGGATAGCCCTCTATCAAACCCTTGCCACGTCTGCTGAATAGCGACGTTAACGTCTCTCGTCCCTCGGGTCTATGCCTATGCGTAACACATTCTCTCCAGCAGAATGAAACTATGATATCTATGATCAGGAACTTCTTGCTATCATGTGAGCCCTGAAAACCTGGTGCCACTACCTCCATAGTAGTTCCCACCCAGTCCAAGTATTTACTGACCACAAGAATCTGATCTACTTCTGGTCAGCTTAAAATCTCAACCACTGCCAAGCCCATTGGCTCCTTGACCTTGCTGACTTTGATCTCACTATGATCCATGTCCCTGGCAAACTCCTCACTGGGCCTGATGCCCTTTTTTGCCACCCTAATCTTCTCCTTCCTAACAATGCTAATAATGAAGAAGTCACTCTTCTACCCCCTTCCCTATTTATCAATGTTATTGATGCCATGCTTAAGGAGCATATCTTGTCTCACTCTGAGACTGATCCCTTTGTCCTCAAGGCCCTTCAATCCCTTGACAGAACCATTCCCCCTGCCTTTCATTCTTGCCTCTCCAACTGGCAATACAAAGATGCCATCCTTATGTTTCAAGGCCACATCTATATTCCCTCTGATGAATCCCTTCACTGGTCCATCCTCCAGCAATGCCATGACCATGAAACCACCAGTCACCCTGGCTACCTCAAAATCTGACAACTTGTTGCTGCTGAGTTTTGGTGGCTGGATCTCACCCAATACGTACACAAGTACATTGAGGATTGTGCCTCATGCCAACAATACAAGGCCAACACCCATCCCATGGTACCTCCACTTATCCCCATTCACTTCTCCTGCACCTGCCCATTTCAATAGATCTCCTGTGATCTGATTACTGATCTTCCTGCCTCCTTGGGCTTTGACACTCTGTTGGTCATGATTGACCATGGCCTTACTAAGGGGGTAATTTTATGCCCAACAAAGAAAACCTTCACCACTGAGAGGGTTGCCTCCCTCTTTTTCCACAAAGTTTTCCTCTCATTTGCTCTCTACAACAGAATCATCTCTGATCAAGGCCCACAATTTGCCTTTGCCTTTGCCAAAGAGTTGGGATCCATTCTCAACTATTCCCTCACACTCTCCACCATCTACCATCCCTAGACAGATGGTGAAATGGAATGAGTCAATCAGAAAGCCGAAACCTATCTCCACATCTTCTGCAGAAGCAATTTGACCACATGGTCCAAACTCATTCCCCACACTGAATTTACCCATAATCATCACATCCACTCTGTCACTGGACAGACCCCATTCTATTTCATGATGGGATATGAACCTCATGCCCTCCCCTCAGTCATCTCCGACTTCCACATCCCTGCCATTGAAAACCATCTCAAATACCTTGTTGCCACTTGCAATAAGACTCTTGCTGCCCATAAACTTGCTCATCAAGTCATGGCATTGCAAATTCACTAATCCTTTTCCCCTTTTACCAAGGGATTCAAAGTCTGGCTTGAGGCCAGAAATCTCAAATGCTCTGTCATTAACCTGAAGTTCACTCCAAAGCAAGAAGGACTCTTTATCATTGTCAAGGTGCTATCTCCTATCATTTATGAACTGTACCTCCCACAATCATGGAAAATCCACCCAGTGTTCCACACATTTCTTCTATCCCCCTATTGCAAAAACCCTGTACATGAGCCAAACTACCCTTCTTCACTGTCTAACCTTATTGATGGACAAGAAGAATATGAAATTGAGAGAATTGTATAACATCATGGACCCCTGTCCTCTCATTCCTTCCTGATTTAATGGAAGGGATATTTCACCAAAGAGGATTTCTGGGAATCTGAGTAGAACCTACAGAACTCTGCTCCCCTCCTCAACAACTATAAATGTCACCACTCAATTTGCTCCATCTCCATCCAAATAAAATCCCTCACAGTCATGTTCATCACTCTTTTGTCTCCCTTGCCTGTCTCCAGTAATATCCCCTCCAATGTCACAGAAGCCAGTTGATCTACAACCATCTCTGAAAACCTTTCCCCCAAAATCAATGATCTGCTGATTCCTGTCCCCCCCCCCCTCTTCTTGATTCAACACCTCCATAATGATGTGGAAGGCATATCCTCTGCCTGGCCTGGCTTCAGCTGGACCCACCCCAAACTGCTTGTCCCCACTTCCATACCCATTTCCCTTGCCCAATGGATCTTCAATCACCCCATGTACCTTCTGTTGACCATAATCCCTACTGCTCTATCCAACCACCCTATTCCCCTCAATGAAGAACTCACAGCTGTCATTGCCATAGAACTCCATGACTCTAGTCTCACTATGGTGCTTGATGCCCATATGAAACTCCACTTCCCTTTTTCCCTTATATATTATCTTTTTCTGATGAACTCCTGCATCACCATCTCTGCTGCCACTCCTACTGTCTCTGCTGCTCAAGCACTGGCCAACCTTCAACATATGTTGACTCCATCAGACACTGGAGCATGACCTTGTTCAGCTGAACATGACCAATTTTATCATAGATATTGATTGATATCTCCAAAATCTTGCTGCCACTGGCAATGACCATATCTCTACCCCCTCTGCATCCTCAGAACCCTCTCCACCCAAGAAGTTGCTGTCTTAGACCATGTCAATGACAATTGAGGTGGAAACCAAGATATCTGGTCCCTTTTCCCCAATTACCCTCATTATCAAAAGGTGTGTTATCAATGCTGCTGCCTTGGGTATTGTCACCCCCACTGCTCTTTATATCAATGCCCCATTTGTCATAGGGTACATTCACATCCTCCTCTTTGGACTTGTCTAACCAACAGTCCCCCCACTTCTTGCATTCCTTTTCCTCACACTGAGGCTACCCCACTCCATTGAGACAATATCCCAATGTCAGGATCCCTTGTTGGATCTCAACTTCTCCTTCTTCTCTGCCAGCAGTGAACAACTATGAGTTCTTTGTCAGTGTCAAACCTGATGACTGTTAAATCCAGTTCTGTGGAGATCCAGGTACTAATCTCCGGAGCGCCAGAGGTGTATGGTTTGTAAAGCATTCCAACCATCTGTGTTACAAGTAAGCACAATTCCAATGGTTCCAAAGATTCCGAAATCAGTTCCTGCAGTTCTGATGCTTCCAAATTACCTTCCTGTGGTTCCAAAGGTTCTGGAATCTCAGAAACTTTACAACTCTTCACAACTCTTCAATCAGAATGAAGACCTGAAGACAGGCTACCCTTAGAATGTTATTGGACTCTATTTCCCAAAGACTACACTTCATATGGTCATATGAAGATCCCTGTTCTTGATTCACCATATTTCTCTCTCATTTCTCTTTTATAGTATAAGCCATGTATTCCAAGAGTCATTTTCATCATGGATTTCTGCTCCTTCCATTCTCCTTTTGGTGGTAGTATTATCTCATTCCTATCCATTGCTCCACAAGCCCATTGTAGTGTACCATGTGCTCCATTCCATCCCCTTCTTGTTCCGAGATGGTTTCAAGTAGTATAAATACTTACCAACTGTCATGTATGTTCCACAGCTAGATCTGTGCAATTTTATGCAGTGTTTAGTCTCACTCCTGCCTGAGTCTTGAGTCTCAGCAGAGAACACCTAGGACTTCTATAGGGCATTGTGTCATCTGTGAGGACACACTGGGACTAGATATTGCACAAGCATAACAATCTGTTTCTCATGAAAATCATTCAATATTATATCTTTTCACCAAGCATTCACAATATATATCACAGATGTCATTTCTTTTGTGGTGGATGCAATTTCAAAATGTATTAAGCAGCCTCTTGAAAATGTTGATATTGTGCTCCACATGCACTTTTTGGATTGCAAGAGCACTCTAATCAAATGAAAATACATCTCAAGCCCTTTAGGATATGTGAATAATACTTATGCATTACTTGTCACCACTGTCTGTGATGACCCTCTTAACATGTCTAAAGGCCTTCCAAATTTGACTCTGGAGATGATGCATCCTATGTCAAGGATACTTATCTCTGGATGAAAGCAAACTATGATGGATCTACCCCACTTCATCAAATAGCCATTATTTTATCTGTTATTTTTGCTAAATTACTCCCAAACATTTGTTACACCAGCATTTCCATACCAACAGGCTCTGACTCAACTTCTCTTGTATGCAATAATCTAATCCTTGGATATCAACCTTATCCAAGAATTGAAAAGGTTTCTCAAATCCAAAGTTATTTGTGATAATGATGTCTACTTTCATAATTGCCATTTTTGAAACTACTTCACCATTATGATCTTATATGAGATCTCATCAGAGGTCTCTTGGAACCCCTTGGATCAAGAAACATAGTAAATATTCTCCTCTATTTCTCTTTCTGATATTTTTCAGATGCCAAAGAAATCATGCCTTTCAATCTTATCTGTTTGGAACTTGGCCGTTCTGTTAGTCCATCAATTTTCAAGGCTCCCAAGTCCAGGATGTCATGGAACCTTCTTTTCAATAAAGACCTTGGTCTTCTCCACACAAATCTCATTCGCAATCTGAAGAATCTATCTTATGGTCCTTTTATATTAATCATTTCTCTTGTTGGTCTTCAAGCTGCTTAATCTATTGCAAAACAGGGGAATCTAGGTGAGCATCCTTTGAATAAGCATGCCCTTGAGGAGAGTACTCCTTACCATCAAAGCATACACATTATTAGAAACTATGTATATAGTGAATATCCTGGTAAACTTGCAAACTTGCACATGGCAAATTTGCAGATGATTGATCAAGTATATGTTAAAGAGATACATGTCAAAATGTCTGAAAATCCGCATGTGGCAGATTTGCAGATTTATACAATTGAGTTGTAAATGTGCATGTTTCTATATATTCACAATCCTGCATGTGGTGGATTTGCAGACATTTTGACATGTGTCTCTTTAACATATATCTGCAAATCTGCCAGATGCAGATTTGTGAGTTTACTGGAATGTTCACTATATACATGATTTCTAATAATGCGTATGCTTTGACAGTGCCAGTTCATAATATTAGTCAATCTTCATACAGATATTAGTCTCTCTTTGGATTGCTTTTTCAAGGAATTTCCACATTCATGTACAGGTTACTGACATAAGTCACATGACACTTCAGCCACCCACTACTCAAGCAATAATGGTGTATTCAAACAGTTTTTATTACCAGTATTTTCCAACTATATATAACATTTATACTTCTATAAAAAGCAAGACATGCTAATATGATTGCATGTGACAAAAGTTTTTAAAATAATGAGAGTATTTAAATAGAGTTTTATTCAATAATTATTACCCCCTCTTCTTCAGTAACTCCACTTCTTTCTTTTGAATTCAGCAGTCATAACAAGTTAAAATATCAGGCAAACTTACATATTGAGACACATAAACATTACTGATATCTTTTATATAGATATAATACATGCCCTCTATAATGAAGTGGAATAAACATGCATGCTGAACAAATTGTCAGTACTCCTCAAGTGGGCTTCCAGCTTCATTTATTTGAGCATTTTGAGGTGTTTCAATCATATCTATTTTGAGAAAAACAATATATCATGATCCAACCATGGCACTTCCTTGAAAGTGTTACTGGACTCTTTTATCTAAAGACTTCACCTCTCCAGGACACATGTCTATCTCCATACTTGATGAATCATGCAACTTTCTCTTTCTTTTATACTTAAATTGATCTCATGTGTTTATACTTTCTTATTTGTCATGGAGATCTAGTTTATTCTCTATTCCTCATTGACATCATGAGGTCCCAGTTGATATCCTGTATTTGTTATGCATGTATAATCTCTACTCTCTTAGAGTATCATCAGGATGACACTAAGTCCTATAGAGATCCAAGGGAGTTACTGTTGAGACTTCAAACTCAGGCAGAGAAAGACTAGACACTATGTATAATTGCACAGATTTAGCTAAGGAAATACAATGTGGGTACAAGGTTTTATACAGTCTTGGACTACCAGTGAAACAGAAAAAATGGTAATTGGAAACATATGGTACCAGCTGGGGTCTTATGATGTAAATGAAAATAGGGAATTAAACTAGATTGCCATGAAGAAAGAAGATCAGGAGAGCAGAGGTCCATGTTCAAAAGCAATACAAACACATGGAGTTAATCTAAATAGGAGAGAAAGATAAAATTGCATGGTTTGTTAATAACAGAAATAGACATATGTCTGGAAGGAGTGAAGTCTTTGGGAAACAGACTCCAGTAACATTTCCAGGAAAGCTTCTTGCTTGAATTATTAGGTAGACACAAGGAGATAGAGCATTCACACTCTAAGAGATTGTATGTTACACATGCATAACAGCAATACTCTTCAAGATATCATTTCTTGAAAACATGCACTAAGTACAAGAAAGCATCTTGTCTAGTATTTCATGCTCAACATCCTTCATTTTGGCCTTGTGCTCCTTGAAAACATCATGTGAAATTGCATGATAATTCTCAGCCATTACTCACAGGATATTAGAGAGTTAAAATGCATGTTGCTAGCAATTGTGTAAAGGCAAGAAGTGTTATTAAAGTGTTCATGCCATTGATGCCCACACATAACCACTAGCTTCTCTTTATAATCAAAATATCTTCATAATGTGCTACTTGAAGTTTATAAGAAAAAATTGATTATAATATATAAATAGTATTACCAATGATAATATAATAATCACAACAGGAACAAGTGGTTATTCCATGAAGTCTCTTCTTATACAAGTTTGTTGGTACCTTGGGCACTTGCTCTCATGCCTCACAGCACTTAGCTTATGCCCAAGGCATCAACAAACTTGTATTAGAAAAGACTTTATTGAATAACCACTTGTTCTTCTTGATATGTGGTTGTAGAGCTTCATAAGACACATAAAATGTTAATAAAATAATAAAATAATAATGTAGTAATTTACAAAAATGGCTCAAACTGTTACAAGTGTCCACAGTTCCGAAGGTTCCGGAACTGATTCCCGCAGTTCCGACGCTTCCGGAGTACCTTCCCGCGGTTCCGAAGGTTCCGGAATTCCAGAACCATCAGAACTCTTCAACACTTTACCGGAATGGACACCGGAAGATGGACTACCCCCAGAATGCTACTGTGTCATCCCATTCTTATCACTGACTCCATGAGGCCGTTGTAACATACCATGTGTCACGACCATCATTCTTCCATTCCGAGATGGTTCCGGACTGTATAAGTAGCCCATAGTTGCCATGTACATTTCCTAGCTAGATCTGCGCAATTATACGCAGTGTTTAGTCTCCTTCCTGCCTGAGTCTGGAGTCTCAGCAGAGAACCCCTTCGAAATTCTATAGGACGTTGTGTCACCTTTGAGGACACACTGAGACTAGACGTTGTGCAAGCGTAACAAAAGATCTAGCTCTCCCCATACCTCTGCTACTACACAGCAAGGCCCCCCCCCCTCTAGTTGCCCACCATTTCATACGGATACAGGAAAAGCCCTCCTCATGAGGACTCTGAGGACGAAACAGATAGAAGAGAACGATCAAGACTTGAATCCATCTCCGAGACCATCTGAAGGAACCAACCACACTTTGCTCAAAGTGGAACCCCTCCTCCTCCATCAAGATCTCATTTGTCTCGAAGAACTCCGTTCTCCTTGTCCCATAACACCCCCACCCCTCAGATCAATCCCCTCCCTGATCCAGACCACTCAGAAATGGCTGAACTTAAAGCTGGACTCCCAGAAGAGTTCTCAGGAGAAGCGTCTGATGCCAAATTCTGGATCAGAGCCATGGATGCATACTTCCTTATGAACAAGAATAAGTACGATGATTTGAAGAAGATTTATACCGCCCTCAACAGGATGTCAAAAGGGCGAGGAAAGCAGTTCACTGAAGCTGCCTATGAGAACTTCGACTCCGGAAATGTTGCTCTGGACAAAGCCACCTGGAACGATTTCAAAGACAAGTTTTTGGAAATTTTCTCAGATAAGCACACTGCTGCTGACTCTCAACGAAAACTACACCAGATCACGATGAAAGGGAAAGGGTTAGATCCCCTCAATAAATTCAACACAGACTTCTGACTCCTTGTATCAAAAGCCGGAATCTCAGATCAAAACGCCCTGATTGAATGTTATATGAAAGGACTAGATCCAGACCTTACAGAAAGAATCCTAGGAATGGAAAAGGAACCAGGATCTTGGAAGGAATGGTTGGAAAAAGCGGCAGCTTTCGCCCGACAACAGGATCGGATAAAAGATATCCGGAAAGGAAGAACGGACTATGGACGGAACAACAACCAAGATTCAAATGCTATGGATGTGGATGCCCTTCAAACCACTGCTCTAGGAAGACAAATGCTGTCCCCCACCGAAAGAGCTCGCCACATCAGGGAAAACAGATGCTTCATCTGTCATAAAGTCGGATGCTCCACTAGAAATCATCCGAAAAGAGGAAACCCACCACCACGCCCTTCTAGGAACCCAGCCAGGGTCCAAATCATCGAGACAAAGAAAGGACCCATCGATGAATATGTGAAACAACTAGGAGAAAAGCAGGTGGATGAAAAGGAAGTACTCCGGGTACTTAAAGAATGCTTCGAAGACCCAAAGGAGGACGAAGAAACAGTCGCAAAGATTGAACTCAAAGACAAAGGCTTTTTGGATTTTTAAAGAGGGAACAGAAGTCGGCTCTCTGCCCCCCTAACTTTTCTTCTGTACTAGTATCAAGTGACCCAAAATCAATACTCGTTCCCATCTCACTTGAAATATTCAGAAGAATCACTGCCGAAACCACTGCCTTGATTGACTGCAGAGCAACTGGCTCCTTCATAAACTTGGACTTTGCCAAAAGGAACAATCTGCCTATGGAACGAATAGCACGACCCATCAGAGCTATCAACGCAGATGGAACTACGAATCAAGCAGGACTCATCCGATTCAGAACAACGGTAACCTTTCACATCAGCAATGTAATGAAGAATCGGACATTCCATCTCCTCCCAGCCAGTAAGGAGAATGTCATATTGGGAATGAATTGGCTCAGGGAACAGAACCCAGGCATAGACTGGGCAACAGGAAGGGTAACCCTCCAACTACCAACCCGAGACCCGAAACAAACCTTGAAAGAAAATGAAGAAGATGAAAGAAGATATCTCATAAGATATCTCCGGAAGGATTCCAATTTTGAAACCCACACATTGTACTGCAAAAGGTACGAAACCGCTGAAGAATATGTCATGAAAACAACACTCTCTACGGAATTGGAAATGGAGAAAAAGCAGGAGAAGAGGGAGTTACCAACTGACTACAAAGACTTTAAAGACGTGTTTGAAGAAAACCCTCCAAATGTTCTGCCTCCTTCACGAGCCTATGATCATACCATCAAATTAAAGGAGACGTTCATTCCAAAGAGAGCCAAAGCTTATCCCTTATCTCTTCCTGAACAGGAGGCTTGCAAGAAATTCATAGAAGAAAATCTGGCAAAACGGACGAATCAAACCATCGCAATCCCCTCAGGCAGCACCCTTCTTCTTTGTTGATAAAAAGGATGGAAAGCTCTGCCCCTGCCAAGATTATAGATACCTCAATGAACACACTATAAAGAATGCCTACCGCTTACCAAATATCCAGTCCATCATTGAACAGATAGGAAACTCGACCATCTTTACCAAAATGGACATCCAATGGGGATATCACAATATACAAATAGTACCGGAGGATCGGTGGAAAGCAGCCTTCATCACCCCCTTTGGACTATTTGAACCAACAGTAATGTTCTTTGGACTGTGTAACTCCCCTGCCACGTTCCATGCATTCATGAATGATGCCTTCGGGGATTACCTTGCTGAAGGATGGCTAATCATCTACATGGACGATTTAGCAATCCACTCTTTCGATCCAGCTGAACACAAGGAGAGGATCATCAAGATTCTGGAATGACTTAGAAGCCTAGGACTCAGGTGCAAACTCCAGAAATGTATCTTTGACTCCGAAACTATGGATTACTTTGGCCTAACAGTTCGACCGGGAGAACTTGCGATGAATGTGACCAAACTCCGAGCCATAAAAGAATGGAAACCCCCTGGCTCAGTCAAGGCCCTAAGATCCTTCTTGGGGTTCTGCAACTTCTATCGAAGATTCATTCCAAACTTCACCCAGAGAGTTGCCCCACTTAACGAACTTACAAGAAAAGACAAGCTTTGGACATGGACGGAGAAAGAACAACATGCCTTCGAAGACATGAAACGAGTGTTCTCCACTTCCCCAGTTCTAAAACAGCCAGATCCAGAACATCCATACTTTGTAATGATGGACGCCTCACTCCTAGCTATAGGAGGGGTCCTCATGCAAAAGGACTCCAATGGCGACCTCCACCCATGTGCATACAGATCAACCACTTTATCTAGCGCTGAGCGAAATTATGATATATACAACAGGGAACTACTGGCAGTTATCCACACTCTTGAAGACTGGAGACATCACCTACTTGGAGCTCAACATGTGGTTCAGATACTCACTGATTACAAAAATCTCACCTACTTCAGAGCCCCCCACTGACTATCACGACTGTTACGCTTTTGGCTATTGGCGTAACGTTGAACGTTGTATGTGGTACAAGTCCCTTGCTCAGTGTGTCCTCAATGGCGACACAAGGTCCAATAGAAGTCCGGGGTCTCTTAGGCAATGTTTCAGCACTAAGGGGGGCTCGTAACCACGTAGGATAACGTAGAATAAGCTAAAGGATATGGTACATGGCACTCGGTCTAAATACTGGGATGTTGTGGGAAGTACTCGCCCCAAAAGAGAGGTAGGCTGTGGAGAAGACGGTGTCCATCAAAGATAAAGGCAGGGCAGCGGAACACATCAGCGAAACGGGCAGTGTAAGGATCAGGATCAGGAATGATGTGTTCCGCTTCGGCTTTCAGAAAGAAAAGAGAAATAGTCACTTTCTTCAAGAGAGGACATAGACGCAAAGACCATAGAGGAAACAAAAGAGTAGCCCCTGTCCCCTTTAGCAGAGGAAATTGTAACAACGACGTCATGCTCATTGGCAAATGTTCCTGCAGGACTTTGACCTCGCATTCACACATGTACCAGGGACACACATGGGTCCTGCCGATGCTCTCTCAAGAAAAGACGACATACCCACTGAATCTGACAATGCTGAAGTTGTCCTCCTTCCAGAGGACCTCTTCTGTAAACAGATCGATCTCACCTTAACAGATAAAATCACAAAATCCACTCCTTCTGATCCTTTTGTCCTCGTCGCACTTGAAAAGATGTATAACGACACCACCCCTCTTCCGAGGACAAAACTGTCCGATTGGACCTTCATAAATCAAGAACTCCAGTTCCAAGGACGCCTGTTTATTCCTGAAACCGCCCGCCAAAAACTAGTTCACGATCTACACTACTCCCCAGCAGGTGGACACATGGGTCATTTCCAAACACTAGCTGCTCTAGAAAAAGACTTCTGGTGGCCAGGAATGTCCACATTTCTGCGGCGTTTCATTGCTGGTTGTGCCTCCTGCCAAGCGAATAAAGTAAACACCCATCCTATATCCCCCCCTCTGATGCCCCTAAAATTGTCAACATCTCGACTCTTTCAACAAATCTCCATGGACCTTATCTCGGGACTACCTCCTGTCTCTGGATTTGACTCTGTCATGGTCGTGGTCGACCATGGCCTTTCGAAGGGGGTAATTTTCTGCCCTTGCTCCAAAACCATTGACGCACAAGGAATTGCCCAACTCTTTTTCGACCATGTGTTTAAGAGATTTGGCCTCCATGACAGAATCATCTCGGACAGAGGCCCCCAATTTGCATCTGTCTTTGCCAGGGAACTAGCACGACTACTCCAATATGATGTGGCACTATCATCCGCCTACCACCCCCAAACAGATGGAGAAACTGAATAAATGAATCAGGAACTTGAAACCTACCTCTGCATTTTTTGTGACGGATCAGCGGATCAGTGGGTTCCGCTCCTTCCATTGGCCGAATTTCATCACAACTCTGCAACCCATTCCTCCACTCGGAAATCCCTATTCGAGCTGATCATGGGATACCAGCCCCGATGTCAAGTCCGGTTCCGCTGGGGCCTGGGTATGTGACTCCAGAATGCCGGAGTTGTACTGGGGTCGGAGCAACGTTGGCTTCACCTTATGTGGTGCGCCCTTGCTCAAGTCTGATGTCGCTAATTTATGAACGGGGCGGACTAGAGGTCCGGAGGGTCAGAGGGTCGGAGGAGAGTTGTCAAGACTCAGACAAGAGAACGCCGAGATGAGATCAATGGCAAAAGAGGAGAAGCGGGAACTAAGGTGATATTCGAACTGAGGTACTAAGACAGAGTACATGAGTTTATATACGGAGGAGGAAAGTTCGAAAAGAGTATAGTACTAATCGGAAGAGTGGAAGTAGCGAAGTACCGGTGCAGTGCTGGTTCGTCGCACAGCCAGAGCTGTGCACCTGCACAACAGAATGGAGACTAACTAAATAGAGATACGATGGTACCAAGGGATAATGTAACATAACGTACAAATGGATGGAAAGAACGGAGATGGAGGACACGGAGTGGTTTGAGTACACATATCGGAGGAATGTTACCGGAGGTGACTTGAGTAGTATCGGAGGAGGTCAGAGTTGACTTGGTGAAATTCTGGGATATGACAGTATTCCCCTCTTAGGCCTGAATCCCTGAAGGCCGTGAGAAACGTCTAAGTGGAGGCGCATGGAGGTGGCAGTTAGCCAGGGCTTCTGTGTGGGAATCAAAGCCAGGTGGTGTTGGAGGAGGTATAAAAGACGGGGGTCTACCCGTCTGCTTCTTTCGTCAACATCTTCATCATGTCTCTTAACCCATCATCGACCACGTCTACTCCTTTTCCCGACATGACCTCCTGGTCAGACGATCATTTACAGGAGGACGACAATGACAACGAAGAGTTCGGTCGAGTGAAGTTCACCGAGCGCTGCCGTTGTGCGATGGAGAGGAAAGAAAAAAAGAGGCGCGAAGAGGAGGAGAAGAGGCAACGCGAGGAGGATGATTGGAGGAAGGCGGAGGACGCCACAAGAGCAAAGCGCGAGGCCGAGGAGGCTGAGTGGAGGAAGAGGGAGGAGGAACAAGTGAGGGAGCGGGCGAAGGAAGTCGCCAAGGTAAGTTATTTCGGACAACTTGGAGCGGGGCTGAACTCGGTGCAGGAGCAAAGGGGTCCGGGTCCTGCCCGGGCTAAACCCAGGCAGAAAGCCAAAGGCAAGGCCAGGGCAGTTGAGTCGCTGGTGGAGCAACTGGAGGACGCATGCCGCCGGTGTATTGCCAAAAACATCGAGTGTGTGCCGTCCCAAGGGAGGAAGGCCACGTCGTGCACCACAATCAAGATGCGGTGTGAGTGACCAGGTTCCACGCCTGAGGAAGACGACAACGAGGTGGAGATAGTGGAGGTTCCGGTGTCAAAGAAGTGCAAATTATACATCGGTGCGCTGAGGCCGAAGAAGAAAGTGCGGACCGATGCAGAGGATGACACGCCAGTGGCCGGATCGTTGGGGGCACGTCAGGGGGTAACGGAGGAGTCAGTGTTGACTGCACTCCTTCGGGAGATGGTGGAAGCCCGACGCCGAGATGAAAGAAGGGCGGCGGAGCAAACGGTGGTGCTCCTGGAGGTGCAAAAGGCGATTTTGTCGCTGATCGCCATCCAGCGGGAGGCCATCGAGATGCACCTCGACCGATGGGACGTAGAGGACCGGCAGTCCCTTACGCCGTCGGAGGACGACTTCGAAGCGAGGTTGGCAGAACTGGCCGGGCTAGCGGTGGAGGTGTCGGAGACTGCGGAGAGGGACACTGGAGTTGAGGGGACTGGTGACGACGCCAACGCGGAGGAGGAGTGTACGGATGAGGAGATGGGCGGCCATTAAGGCCTTGACTCTTTGTATAGTAGTGTATAGTAATCTTTTTCTTGTCTTTTCTTTTTCTGTACATAATAAAGTCATTGCTTTCAGAGATAGGAGGAAGTGAAACGGAGTAACTGGAACATATATGGAGACAGAGAAAAATCGGATCGAAGTACTATGAGAGAAATTGAGTTAAAGAAAATCTAAGTAGGGAAACAGATCAAGAGATATGAGGACCGGGCTTATCTGGATACTGGACATGGAAATCGGCAACTAGCTCGGAGGCGTGATCTAGCTCTGTTGCGAGTAACCAGGATGTTTCTTCGTTGGTTCCTTCGTAGCCAGACCATCGGACTAGGTATAGGATTTTGCAATGCTTTCTCCTGTGGTCGATCTTGGAGTCGAGAATCTCGGAGATCTCGTATTCAGGTTCGCCGTCAACTTCCACTGGAGGAGGGGGAGGTTGGACACGATTGGGGATTGTATTCGGGACCACAGGTTCTAGCTGGGAAACATGGAAAACCAGGTGGACGGACTTCATGGAATCGGGGAGTCGAAGCGTGAAGGAAAGGGAGCTGACTTGAGCGATGACAGGATACGGACCTAAATTCTTCTTGGAGAGCTTTTTTGAGGGTTGAGTAGAGTTGAAGTACTTAGCCTTGATGAAAACCTGATCTCTGACCTTGAAGTTCGGAGCTGGAGTTCACTTGGCATCTGCCGGTCCTTGGTATCGCTTTTGCGCTGCGACAATTTCCTCACGGAGGAATTGGTGAAGGGAATCGAGGTCTACCGAGTACTCTTGGGCTCGGGCGGAGGTTAGATCACGCTCAGGATGGACGGAGATGTTGGCATGGTAACCTTTGTTGGCGAAGAACGGTGAAATCCCCGTTGTAGCGTTTGGAGCATTATTGTACGCAAACTCCACAAGGGGCAAGAGTTCGGACCAGTTGTCCTGTTGATAGTTACAATAGATACGGAGGTACTGCTCAAGGGTTTGATTCATTCGTTCTGTTTGTCCGTTGCCTTTTGGGTGGTAACCGGAGGTGAAGTGAAGCTTGATGTCCAATGCCTTGCCTAGAGAGTGGAAGAAGTGGGAGACGAACTCAGAGCCTCTGTCGGAAGTGATGTGGGAGGAAACTCCGTGTTTAGAAAACACATGGAGAAGGAAAAGTTTTGCTAGCTCTGGAGAAGTCACCTTATTGTTGGTCGGGATGAATATGCATTGTTTGGACAGTCTGTCCATGACGACGAGGATGGCGGTATGTCCGGAGGAGTCAGGGAGTTGTTCAATGAAATCCATGGAGATGGAGTTCCATGGTTTCTCGGGGATGGGGAGTTGTTTAAGAAGCCCATAGGGCTTATGTCTTGGAACCTTTGTGCGAGAACAGGCCATGCAGAAGGAGACATACTCCTTGACGAATGTCCGGATGCCAGGCCAGGTATATTCGCAATGAATAAGTTCGAGGGTGCGGTTTTGGCCGAAGTGGCTGGAGATGGGATGGTCGTGTTTGAACCGGAGGACTCGGAGGTGAAGGTCATCGATGTCAGGGACGTAAATGCAGTTATCAAGACATAAGAAGCCTTCAGAGTCAATGGTCCAGTGGGACTCAGAGGTAGAATCTGATGGGGACAAGTGAATGGCAGTGAGGGGATCAGAGGGAAGACCGGAGAGGATGTCACTGTGGAGTTTCTTGAGGTCGAAGAGCGTGCTAGCCCGGAGAACTGGGTAAGCTAGGTAGGTACCTCGGAGGGATGCAGCGAGTTGTTCCTGAGTGAAAACCGGTCAGAAGTTGTGGGGATTGACATGAGCGTAGTCCTTATCTCTCTCTTCGGAATAGACGTCCCAGCGTCTAGTGAGGGCATCAGGTTTCTCGCCGAGGCAGCTGGGTCGAAACCAGACCACCATGTTGAACTGTGACAGGTACTCCGACCAGCGGGCCTGCCGCTGGGTCAGGAGTTTAGTCGTGGAAAAATATTCCAGGTTTTTGTGATCAGTGACCACATCAACCGGAGTACCAGAACCTTCAAGGTAATGGCGCCAAGTCCGAAAGGCTTCATGAATAGCCAAGAGCTCCTTATCGTGGGTGTCGTAGTTCAGCT
>JBBPMF010000437.1:0-27054 GCA_038090175.1 Austroboletus eburneus | reverse complement strand
TTGGTCAATCGTTTGTTCGTCGGAAGCATTCCCATGAGTCCACTGATGGGACGACCAAAAACGTTTTGGTAGTGGACTAGTAGTACACATCCGAGTCGAGCGATCTGCTAAGCGGCCGAGCCACTTTTTCCCGCCGACTATACCGCCACGTCAATCCGAGAGCGAGCGAACGTGAACCTGCATATCGGAGTCATTCCATGTCGGTCCATATTGCGTATTGGACCGCTGGAAGAAGGTACTTGATGCTATATCACGTCAGGCTCGGACGATAACCTCACCAGTGTGCGTCGTTCAGCAATCGGTCTGCTGTGACTTGCAAAGGAATATTTCAGTCAAATCTCTTGGGGTGGCGTCCGATCGTATGCACTGACACTGATTCTCGCGCATACAACCTTCCATCGATCGTCTCCAGCTCGTTCCTGCGCCTGAAAGTAGAATCATACAAAAGCTTTCATGAACGGAACGAAATCAGTCTTCGCCCACAAACGCTACAGGAGAAAATATCTGCGTGTGCGTGTATATGCGAGACAATACATATACTAGTGTACTACGCTTGTGTGAGGGGACGCCCGACGAGTCCTCCGTGGTCTCGTACATTTTTGCCTAGGAAGGGAAGAAAGAGTAAAGAACAACAGGGAAACAACAAGACGAAAAGAGTACAAGAGTGGTGTGGTAGGAAGGAAGCGACAACAACAAAAAAGGAAACGCACCACTCGGGGAAGCAAACACGAAAAGGAAAACAAAAACACCACAAAACCCTTCAACTCAAGTACTTTTCGTTCAGTGCATGTACCTCCCTCGCCAGACAAGGCCACGTCAACGCTCGCCCCATCTCCTCCCTCAGCCGTCGTTCATCCCCGCCTGCACGCTCCCTCGCCAGTCGCACTTCCCATCCCAACAGATTGTACAATAATCGCATGTTGGGCTGGATTAACACTGACAACCGGCGACTGCGCACCACCAGATATGCCTCTACGAGGCTCAGCCCCAGGTGTTGCATCACATATGCGATCGTCACCGTCGCACTCCGGGACACGCCTACGCGGCAATGCACTAGCACGCGTCCTCCTGCAAGACGCGCTTTTTCTATCCAGGTGCAAATTGGATGGAGTTGTGGCTCAAGCGTATCGATGCCGTCGTCACATACACCTTTGATATCAAGGACTTTGATCCGGCCTTCGCGTTCTTCAATCCAAAGAGACCCATGGCTGCCAGGGCCTTGTCCCGCAGTCTGTACGGGGGCGGAGCCCGTGGGGTGGGCTTGTGTGGCGTTTGGCGAAGAAGCCGAAACAGGTGTTTGAGGTGGGGGAACGAGAGCACATTCGCCGACAGAGACAACGTGAGTGATTCCGAGGGCGTGAAGCATGTATACATTTGAAGCGTGGTTTCTGTGTGTATGCTTAGCATGACGGAAGTCATGATACTTGAAACGACGTACAAGTTTCCCAGATACAAAAATGGAAGAACGCGGCTCGGGAAGCTGCCATCAAATCTCGCATCATCGAACCATGTCAGATGATTCGATATGAATGATGGCAGGGTGTTCGCCCTCGGTCGCCTCAACTGCTTCGTCGCGAGCGACACGACCGGCACAGACGAACCGTAATTAATAGTCGAAGCATGTGGTCGATGTCCAAATGTGCTGCTCCTGGGAGCAGGGTAGTCGAGCACTCGTTGGGCATCTCCATGCGGGTATCGTGAGCGGAATGAGATATTCGTTACTCCAAGTCGAGCTTCGACTCTTTTTAACAAGGGAACCTCGGATTGATAAACGAAAAACGATCGGCGATTGGTGACCTATAATCAAGTCAGCCAACAAATTCCGAGCAAGTATAAATTCTAACCTGCATCTCCAAATACGCTTCGGGCAGACTTAATCCTTTCACAGCCATTAGTAAACACAGCGCAGGAACAGATGATTCCGTGTATCCATCACTTGAATACAGCAAGATTTTAAGCGGACGAGGCCGGTATGTCTGAGACGCCCGAACTGTCGCGTCTCTCAGATCGCTTTTGTGAATGTCGACAGGGTATTCATCACTCTTGCTCCCAGAGCCAGGCCTGTGAGGCGTGATCGAACCGCTTCTGCACTCGGTCAATTCGGGTATGGGTGACGACGGTGGAGATACTCGATGTGCTTTGGGAAGTGACCTAGATACTCCATTAGAGTTTGCATTTCCCGCCCCGGCATTCACATTCGTCAAGCACCCCAACGTTCCTGGTGTGACCATTCTCTCCAAGAACTTGATCACAGGTAGAAGTGCGTTCAATCCTGCGGGCGTTCCCTGCGGGGAGCTTGGAAAAGGAAGATGAATGATAGCAGAAGGGTGCGGTGGGGGACGGGGTGGAATTGTTCCTGAGGGTACGTTAGCTCACGTGATATGGGCGAATCGAAAGGTGCACTAGCCCTGCTCTTCCCATTGCCGACGCCACCCTTCGACCCATTCCAACTCCATCGCTCGCACATGCTCTTCCACGGCTCGTAGATGGGCAACAGATGGAAGGGGAGCATGCTCGTGGCATTCGATACAGATATCAAAACCAAGACCACACGAGGGGTCATTCATTTGAGTGTTGAATGGCGATGGCTTGTCAAAATCATGTGTGATATAAGGGTCGGCGAATGGGTTCATGTACGGAGAGATCGGTCGATGCGTACAGGCAGGCTCGGTGGGAAGAATGTGGCTCCTTCGTCTTAACGGAGGTTTCCACAGTGGAACGTCATTTGCGTTCCCCAGGAAGACTTGACCTACGTTAGGATTCCAATACGTTGCCGTCGTGCTGCCAGATGCCTCATCCTACAGCGCCAAGTATGAGCGGATCAGTCAAGAAGAAGTGAACATGCATACCGTTTGCACGTTTTTATCATCAGTGGCCCAAACGGTCAGAATTTCCGAAGCGCGAGTAAGATCCCTCATTTCGTCCTTTTCGCGCTGAGCAAAGTCGATCGTGTTCGCATACTTGCATCTATGTATGCGTGTATTCGCATTCAGGGGGGCTCCAGGTGAACGATCCAGCGAAGTTACGGAATCTCCATTGAGCTGAACAGACGTAGACAAGCTCTCGGCTTGTTTTGCGGTCAACTTAGCCTCAATTTCAAGCTCACCAGCGAGTCGTCCGTCGGTTGCTTCCGTGATGCCACGGATTATACCAGCGGTGAAGGGACACACACACACAGCTCGTTGCAAGAAAGCGGGGTCGCAGTCGCCAGGACAGTCGCCATCTCTCCTGACAATAAGCCAGGGAAGATCACGTACCAATTGGTCCGCGTTGGCGTCGAGTATGTAAACTTGGTATTTGAGGAAGCCTTCGAGAGTCGAGTGTGGATCTTGCCCTTGTTCCTCTACCTCAACCTGAAATCCAGCTTGAACCCACCTCTCCAATCGCTCGCGCCTCTTTTTCTCGATTGCCTTCTTAAAGCGAGCAGCAACTCTAAGAGTGGCAGGGGTAGGACCCTTGGGAGAGTAAACGACGATATCTGAGATGGAAGTATAGAGGGGCTGCTGGATGTTGGCGAGTAGCGATGTGAGAAGGCGACAAGACTCACGAGCTGTATGCCAAAATTGCGCAAACTGATACCATCGGGGACTTTTGCGGGTTTAAATTCCCAGTCGATCTCGACTGCTGGCGAATCGCTACGGTTCCAGTTGTGGAAATCATACGTGCGTGGCAGAGGACAAGGCTGTATAAGCTGGGAGGGAAGAAACGAGCAGGTCAAGATAGCATGCGATTTGGAAGGTTTTGGGGGAAGAAAGGAAGCAACTAAAATGGGGGTGAGCAAGATGCGGGGACGCGGAACGCCGCAAATACCTGGAGAAGACTGGAACGGAGGAATGGTCTCGAACGCGGAAGAATCTAGAGGACCGGTACACGGAGCGCTGGAAGGGGAAAGGAGGGACGTGGCACTCGTCGATCTGGAACGGGAGTCGGAGGCGTCGGAGGCGTCGGTGGAGGAGTCGGAGGAAGATGTGGACGAGAGTCTGCGATCGTGGGACGGACGGGGGTTGTAGGCGATGCTGACGGGAGCGCTGGGAAAGGGGACGGGTGTCTTGGTATCGGTGCTCGAGTCTGCGGTGGATATGCGGAGGTTGGTAGGGTGCATATAAGGGGGGGTCAGATCGACGTCCATGGGAGGATCCTGTTCTGGGGGAGCCATTTCGATGTCGGGGTCGTCTTCGGAGAAGTCGTCCGAGTCGGTGTCGTACTCTGTGTCGTCCGGGATGGGATGCACGGGGAGGTCTAGATCGTCGTCACAGACGACCCAGACGAGGCCACGGTAGCGGGGAGGACGGAGGACGCGGCCGGAGGAATCGCGCAGCATGGACGCGGAGTGTGGGGGTCTGTCTGGGTTGCTAGAGGAGGCGAAGAACATACACTGTGCGTCGTTGTCGCCGTCGAGGCCATGGAGGAAGGGGAAGAGGACAGAGTCGGGGGGATGTGCGGTGAGATGCTCGAGATGCATTCGTGCGAACTCTTGGGTGGGGAGGAGGGCATTGTTCAGGTTGCGGGGCTCAGGCGGTACGACGCCATAGGAGGGGGCGTCCATGGTCGTCGTGTGCTGGAATGAAAGGCTGAGTGATAAGAAGAACAGGTACAAATAGCTCTCAGACCCCACCCACCCCAGATCTCCAGATCGATCGCTCCCTTTCCTAATCCGATCCCCCGCGTCATGTGAGATGTTCCAGATGCATTATCACGTGACCATTCCCCCGCACTTTTGCCAATTGGCTTCCTTTTTCTCACTCCGCCGAATTCGGTGCCGCGTACGTCCAAGGAAACACTCTCGCCATTTATGGTCACAGTCCGAGACTCCAAACACTCCGCTCCCCGTCACTCTTACGCCCCCTCAGCACGCCCAGACGCGACCGATACTCGTCCATCCCAATGTAGGCACCACACACACGTCGCTTCCCGCTGAACGCAGACCGTCCATGCAACACCCGGTGGTTGTCCACGCTCAACACCGTCCCCGCCGAAAGCTGCACCCAGTACTCCGAGTCCGCGCTCGTCAACAGCTTGTGCCACGTCCGAATCGCGTCGTACCTGGCCCAGCCCCGTCAGCTGTCTCCGCATACGCGACCATCCTCGCTTACCAAGACTCGACCAGCTCGCCGTCCAGATGGTCCATCACACTCCGGTCGTCGTTGTTCCACCTCACTTGCACAAGCTCCCCGCTCGTCTTGTCGTGTCGCAGCGGTGAGTACCCCTTGGGCGGGCTCGGTCGGTATAATGCATCAGCTTCCCCCGCAGCGTGCGCAGGAATAGGAATCCGTGACAGCAGCTCGTACGCTTCAGGGTGCAGTTCCTTCAGTAACGAAGCAACATAGAAGCCATCCACGAGCAACGTGGCTCCGCCAGAACCCTCGGTGTGGGAGAGAAGATGGAAGAGTTGTAGTCCGCATGGATCCGTCTGGGCTCTCATCAGTCACAGTGCTCCCCAGATACAGCGATCACCAACAAAGTAGGTGTTGTCCGTGTGTGCACCCAGGGCCATCGTGGTATATGCCGTATCCCCTTTCAAAAGGTCTGCTGTAAATTCCCAAAATTTGCCGTCTACAACCAGTCTCTATCTCACACGCGCACCGAAAAAGGAAGGATTATCACCCACATTGCGTTTCACGGATGAATCCAATCCGCTTCGACAGCTCCTCCGTCGCTTCGGGGGTGGCAGGGACACCGGATACAAAGCAAAAACCGAATCGATCCTGCTTAACCGTCAGCCTTCTATCAGCCGTCTTCCTCGGCTAGACCTACTATGTTAGATAACCATTTATACAAGCCTTGATCGTTCTCGTTCATGGCGTCCGCGTAGGACACTGTCGGAGGTGATCTGGCAATCTTTGCGCCCCAAAGTGCCTTCCTAGATGATTCGTCGAGCAATCATTCACTTGGCACGGCATGCAAACACAGACTCGCCAAGGGTCGATCGTGACTTTGGCCGAGGGTCGTATGTATGTGCCTTCAACCAATCCCAGGGATATAATGAAGAGTGATGCTTTGCGCCGGGTGCTGGCCCTGCATGCAATCAAGCCATAAGTGATCGTGATCCACCTGGCAAGGGTGATGTGGAGAAAGACACACAGACAACTTCCAGGCCCTCAGCTGAAGCCTGGACATGATGCGGTTTGATATTTGGAGGGATCTAGACCACATATGTATATATGCATGACAACCAAATTCAAACCGTGACAGCGCACATCGAACGTGTTGACCAATCTTTGTTTGGTGACAGGGTGAAAACAACTGGGACATCGACAGTGGTCTCGGAGCCAAATGTGATGACTAGTAGTAGAAGTAACATCACGGTCGACAAACGCGGATCATGATGTGATCAAAAGTCACTGGGAAACGTACAAGCGTGACCAATTCTGAGGACTCCAGAGGATGGCTATCTTGCTGTCGTCTGCTGTTGCAATCGGCAAGTCGATCGTCGGATGCCGGTCTAGAGCGAACCCGAGCTGGTCTGAGGAGGCTGCGGTACCAAGCGGACGGGTTACGCCCCGAGAAGTTTTGGAGCGGGACCGGTGCGTCGGATTGTGGAGCGTGGTGGTGCGCTAGTGAAATGTGATCGAGCTAAAGATAAGGGTGCATAGTGAAATACTTACCGTCTGGATACATCTCACAAACGGCGCACTCTGAGCGCGTGGTCCGGTGAATATCGAGATCAAGGGACGTGCACGGAGGACGATAGCAAGAGACATGGCCGTCGTCGCCAAGTCCGTCGTCGGACCTTTTCCGCAGGCAACACATCCATCACGTGACAAGTACAAGTGCCTTCATTTCAAGTTCAACGCAAAAATCATTGAGCCTGTAGACCCTTGGCCTATCCTAGATTAATTCGACGTGTGCTGTCGCTGTCAATGGATAGTGTTGAACTGACGTACAACGTGTTCATAATAGGTGACTGAACACAAAATTTCAAACGGCGTGTATTTTGAAAATTCGATCAGCATGTCTTGGATAGAGCGAAGATCGCAACATCGCCTCAGCTAGCAGCTGCGAGATCGTTGTGAGTTGAACTGCAATGCAGTAATGCTGCAATGCTGCAGCAGGCCCATCGGAGGTCGACTAGTTCGTCCGACGCTTCAGTGATGCGAAAACTCACGAGTTCTCCACGGGACCTATACGCTATGATAGTCCTGACTACGCCTTACAGAGACACAATAACGGGACCCGGATGGCGCCTAAAATCGCCTTTTGTTCCCGTTTTTAACAACTCGATCACCACAACGGTGAGGACAACCAAGTCGCCATCCCTTATGCTTCCAAAAGTCTGGTTGAGTGCGTATCCGACGTGACTCAGAGCAACTTGTGATCGCACTCACTTATCCTCATTCACCACAGTCACCGGCGCGTCCTCCGGTTTTGGAAAAGCACTTGCTGAAGTCCTCCTCCGTAATGGTGACATCGTCGTAGCCACCCTACGTACTCCTTCCGTCCTATCTTCTCTCACCACCCAATACCCACCCTCCCAGCTCCTTGTCCTCCGCCTTGACGTCACCCACCCCTCCGATATTTCCGCTGCTTTCGCACGCACCAAAGAAGTATTTGGGCGCCTAGATGTCGTTTTCAACAATGCCGGGTATGTCATGCTAGGCGAGGTCGAGGGAACACCCAACGAAAACGCTCGTGCCTTGATGGAAGTTAATTTTTGGGGTTCAGTCAACGTGAGCCGGGCCGCGGTCAAGTTTTTCAGAGAGGTGAATCCACCTGGCCAAGGGGGAATCATATTTCAGAACAGTTCTCAGTCGGGGTTTCTCTCACCCCCTGGTCTGGCGTTTTATTGCGCAAGGTGAGTCGAGTGAGTCATGATAGTGCACGTTTCTGACCTACGCGACGCAGCAAGCACGGTGAGAGCGGCTCTGCCCTCCTACCGATTTGATTCGCTAACGTCGCCAGCCATCGAGGGCTTCACGGAATCACTCTCAAGAGAGTTCCCAAAGGAGTGGAACATCAAAGCACGTCGCACCTCGATTTACTTCTTGCCTTTTCGTTGACCCCCAACTAGATCTGCATCATCCAACCCGGCGCGTTCGACACCAACACCATCACTTCCGCCCAAATTCTCCCTACTCACCCCGCTTACACTGATACGGTCACTGCCGCGCTCCGGGATACCTTTGCAGACATGACGTTTGACGGTGATCCACACAAGTTTGCACACGTGCTCTATCGGATTGCCCATGGCGCCGCCGACCAAAAGATCCCTCTGTACTTGCCGATCGGGCTGGATACGTTGGAGATGTGGCAGGATAGATTGAAGAAGATGAGCAAGATTGTGGTGGATGTGGCGCCTTGGTCGGTCGATTTGAAAAAGGAAAAGAGCAAGGGCGGTGCTAAGCTGTGATGGTATGACTTGGTACGAAGATGTTCGCGGTCTTTGTATTGTCCACGATAGCATCAGAAATTGCTTTCTTTGCCTGTCGCTTGTTGAGGACCACCCCAATGGGGTCCGGCGGGTACTAACGGAGCTCTGGTTCGTTACTTAAAGCATAATCAACAGGTAGTAAGTGCTAGTACAATGGCACTGCCAACTGTTAAGAAAATTGATGTCTCCCTAACTAATCACCTAAAAGCTGCCAGGTACAGTCGTACATACTAGATGTTCGAACCATGCAGATCATCATCATCAGACAATTATGGAATTTCGGCCGATACTACATAACTTGTCACAGTACGGTGACTCTAAGTACATCCGTGAACATGAGCAAGTTCAGTTCAGTCCAAAAAAAAAAAAGAAAAAACACGTTTCCAACTCTCCAAGCTCCCGGACCGGCACGTTTATAAGTACTCGGAAGTCGACACGGTCCGGTTCTTTTCATAAGTACAGTACTTACGCGACCTGCAGCATCGTGGTGTTGGCAAGGCTCTTCTTTGCCGGGATTTCGAGTTATCCCCTCAAACTCAGCAGTGTCAGCACGAAAACTTCGAGAAGCAACTTGCCAAAGACTCGCGTATGAAATAAGCTTAAACTCAGATCAATAAGGAATGGTCAGGGTTGCATACTGTCAGGGTCTGACCACTCAATTGTCCTGTGATCCGAAGTGTGTGTACAGCGGCATCAGAAGGACCAATGGATCACAAGTGACCAAGTACGTCCGACGTGCATCATGCATGCTCGTTTAGTTGACACTCTTTGCCAACCTTGTCGGGCATGCGACACGAGTTGTCAATGCCGCAGATAGGCACAAGCAAGACGGGTCTCGTGGGGTCCTACATGGTTGCATGTCACTGATGGCCATCGGAAATGATTCGGAACAAATTGCTCCCGATGGAACTAGTCAGGCTAACACTTTCCGTTTCTTATCAGGATCCGATTCGAGCGCCAGGAAATACTCAAGCCGGGTACGTCACCTTACTAGTATTGCCTGCGCTGATGACCCATCTTTGAACGGAAGCTGAGCCCCAAGGTCATGGGGCCAACAAGGTTTTGCTTCCCGTTAGCACAGAGGAAAGAAACTCTGGGCGTTCCACAATGATTCCGTGATTGCACTGCTTTTCGCAGTGGCCCTGACTCGGTCTTATCAAAACCCCAGAGAAATTCAGAGTCAGTGTACCAAGTATGGGTACCATATCGGTTGTGGGGTTTCACAGATGGCCGGCTTACGCCCAACTCTTTTGGTGTCCTGGCGGCTAGAAGTTCTAGCCCTTGCTCTCGAGGCCCAAGTCCCATCGAACTCTGGCCGTTTTTCGCATCGTTCAGCTATTTTCAGTGGCGAGGATCTCACAGAGTGGAGCATTAATGAATCTGTGAACCTCAACGCTACCGATAACCTCATTTTCGAGACGGTGCGTTCGTTGCTTTAGCAATGGCCTAACACACGCATGAGAAACGGTCAGCGAGGGGTATGCTTATCTACCAATGAGATGATAATATTGTATCAAGGGCATAGCATCGTTCCGGGACACATTCCGATCGAAACACTTCTCTACCATCGAATACGTCGTAAAGAGATACCACACGGCCTAGAATGGGTCGCTCTGGATCCTGAACATTCGTATCTATTTTGCCGGGATTTGTTCGATCGTTCTCAACTGGCTGCTCGTTCTCATGGCCACTCGGCCTCTCAAAGTCATGTACTTTGATGGCAGTAGCGCGGTGAAACTTCCGCATGACCCTATGGATACACAAGATCTCGTTGCATGGGGTAAAACAGGCGACGTGTTCGAGGACGAAATGAGGCGGATTCATGACCTTCACAAATGGGGGAAGAAATTCAACGCCGATGATATCGTGAGGAAAATCGTATTTCTTTCTGGAAATATGCTTGCAACTAAATAAACAGGAGGATGGAAATGGACTTGTGAGCAAAATCGCATCGGAGACAGGTTCAACCTTGCTCAGGTTGATTTTAGTGAGATCGTGCTTTGTAACTTCACTTTGGGTTTCTTTCGAAAAATTAGCCAGCCAATGGACGAATTCGCTTGAAAGACGCTGAGTTGGCTCTGTAAAGCAATACTAGGGACATGTGAAGTCATCCACGCCGGGTCTTGGAATCATAGGTTCCCCGGTGAGACGCGCATTCAATTAATGTCGCCTGGCTGGTTTCTTTTCACGACACCCATCTTGTGCACTCACTCGTTGCCATTCGAGCGGACCAGCAAAGGTGGAACCACCAGAATCAAAACATATCCTCGGGTACCATCCGTTATGTCCAGACTAGGTTCTGATCAGATCATGTCCGACGTTGCATCGAGCGGATTCAAATGGAAGTCGCTTTGTCAGGTCGTAGTTGATCGAATGATGCAGATCGGCTCGAACTGACGCGTTATTTGTTGAACATTTCGGCCACTCACGCAGACGACGTCCTCGATCGCGCTAAGAAAGCTCAGACTCAGCTTCAAATTATGCTGACGCGACTGTAGGAGGCACGAGATGAGAAAGGTGGTGACCAAGATGTGGGCTGCCGGGGTCTATGCAGGAATTGATCACGAACGAGTCCCCAGACGTCGCTGAGGTGGTCTGGCTCGACTGGAATGTATGGATCGAGTACAATCCTGCATGTGGTCCCGAGGTGACATTTTTTGGGTCCCGTTTGCTCATACATGACTTGTAGACGATGACAGGAGATGTGCTACTTGCCTACGTAGCCTATCGGGTTTCCTTGGAAGGGCAGGTTCCCGGTGCCTTCCCCAGATTAACCACACCTAGAAGAGAGGTTGGGTTTGCTCTCTCGGAAATGCGGATCTAATGCAAAGTAGATCCTCGTAGTTTGGGGCCATGGATGACTAGAATAATTGGGAAGGAATACTTAAAAGGCGAAAGCGAAAGCTTTAAGGAAAGGTGCGGATATGCCGCAGTGACAGCGTAACAAAAGCCCTGATTCTATTAATGATGCTTACTGTAACATGATGAACGTAGATGTTAAAGTACTATGACTGCACACCCGACCCCCTGCCACATCATGTAGCACGGTTGAAAAACGATACATGTTATAATGATCAGTACGATATAACGGCGTCCCACGTCTATACCTGGTCAGATGTCTCTCGGTATAGACACATCAACATCTATTCTATGCAAGCAATATCTTCCTTTGCTCCACTTCTTTTCTCAGCTACAATCTCAGCAAACTCCTTGTCGTCCACTGATGTTTGCCCCAGTGATAGTGCAGATTCTCCCGTGTTAAGTTTCGGCCCCTGAAACCAATGCACGCCTCCATAAACCGGGAAGTAGTACCATATCATCGCAAGCGTTAAAACCCCAAAGAGTACGACTGACGTATAGTTCATCGAGCCAACATTTGGTCCGGGAGAGGTCGGGAAACAAAGAATGATAAGCATGAACACCATAAAGGTGACGGCGATAGCTGCAATCGGCGCACCCTACAATGTCAATGTTGCGTTCGCAGACATCCAAGATCAGAATCATCATCCAGTGTCCTCGATGCATAGTCAAAGCTTACCAATATCCCGAGCGAAAATGGTCCCGGCTTGTAGTTGTTCTTAAATACAAACCTCGACACGGTTGGCGTCATGTATGCTACATACATGGCTGTCACCGAGATCGTAAACACGGCGTTGATCGCAGCTGAGCCGGCGAGTGCCAATAGTCCAACGAGAATTGCAAATAGGCAATCGAACCAGACTGTATTGACGGGAGTGCCGGTGTATTTGTTCATTGGGTAGAGCAGATTAGACAAGGGGAGCGCGCCATCCCTGGCGAATGCAAACGATTGGCGGGAGGCCGCGAGCACTTGGGAAGACCCCATCATGTATCTGGGAATGATATAAAAAGAGGCGACAGAGGAAGTGAGAAACATACTGGACCAGAATGACGAACGACCATATAACTAGTGTCCACGACTGTCCAAATGAGTTAAGAAATATTTGGGCCATTGGTTGGTTGACAGGACTGTTTAAGACGCTGGAGAGATCTGGACCCATACAAAATGCCAGGATCACGTTGATAACTGATGTAGACTTATTATATCCAAATACATCGAGTACGCACACAGACTCACCCCATCCTAGTACACCTGCAATCGCGATAGCAATGACCTTTTGAAATCGAAGTTTGGTTTCACGCACGAGCACAAGATGAGCACTTACTATTCCCCAGGGCGCGGCTACTGCAGCGTTAGTCGATTCCTCGCTGATGTGTATCACAGCATCATAACCAGCTGTCGAGTGATATGATTAATGACAAGCAACGCAAATCGAAAATGAAAATAGACGCACAAATAGTCCAAAGAGGTGCCAGCAAACCAAGAATAAATGAAAATACATTTGGCCACCCTGAAACTACAATAACCTCGGCATAAAGTTTTAGCAGCTTATGCCTGGTACTCACAGTTAGTAAAGTTCCCAAACACATATGAGGCAGGGTTCTTCAATTCCTTAGGCGTTGCAATTGGTAGCGCAATGATGACCACGATGCATAACCTGCTCAACGTTTCGTACGACAGCCACTTGGGAGCACGACCCAGACTTACAGAAGATTAAATACCACGTAAATTGTTTGTAGCCTGGCAAGCACCTTCGTGCCAAGACTACAAATAACAGCCTGGCTGAGGATGATTGCAACGTAAATGCCACTATTATAGATCATATACCTTCTGTTGAGTGATCTCTGGAAAACCACTCACTAGGATTGTTCGTTGGTCAAAACTAACTGCCCACTAGATCCTATATTCGCTGCGGCAGCAATCTGGATAGCACATCCCCAATCGATCGAAGCTGGATATACATCCATTTTGGGGATTCAGGATGAAAACCGATTGGACATACCTATGGAGGCAACTGCGGCTATTGTGCTTGCGTCTGGATCCCGTTACCCAAGTGCTGAATATGAACGTGAGGCTGTACATACATCCTACGATCCAGCACAGAATGTTGCGTGTTTGAGGAGATGCTAAGGTGTACGTCAAATAGTACAGCTGTTGGGACGGATGATCTACACGGGTTTCGTCAATAAAGAGCCAAGCACGCACCCCACCTGAAGTTGGAGCTGATGACGCCAATTCAGCGAGTGCCATTCCAATACAAAGAATGAAGGATGACCCAAATGCCCACTAAAAAGCGTCAATGAACAAAGATAGGCAACGAAAGCATTCAACATACGCCCCACACCATTGACACAGGCCCTCCATTTGATGCCGAATTCGACAACACAGAGCTATGAAACAATGCCAATGTTGAAGAAATAACAGACGTAGAAAGCAGGACGCACGCTATGGATGGCAATAGCCCGATGATACTGAATGCGATTCCGAAAACCTAGCAACAGCGTCTTAGGTGAATTGCGAGCAATGTACACAATAGCCTTGCCTCGAGAGGGTTGAAGGAGCGCTTGAACTCTTGTTTATACCCTAGGCGCGCCAACACAACCGAATCCGAATCCTTTGCTGCATAAATGGGCGTCATGGCAAGTGGGGGATAAGTCGGAAGGAGCGACACGAGTTGCTAACTATATAGCCCTGACTTGGCGGGATGAATTTACTGCCGAAGTAAGTAATTAGTAAATGAAATTTAGACAAGAAGTTCCGCCGCATGCCGCTAGTATGAGGCACCCATAATTTCCACATGGTGAGTCATTCCTTTACAGCGAACAATGAACGGGACATCCTGGATAGGCAAGAATCCGATGGATCAGTGTGCCACTAGACCACAGCCTAGATAATAAATCGATGACGGTCATTCAAATATTCAATCATCATGATTCTGATGGATTGTTGCCTTGGACTCATCAGCCAAGGTGTGACATGTCACGCCTTCTACTCACGTGGCAGTGTGACTGTACTCGATTGATCCTTCGTCATTATGGACAGGCTTGCCTCCACTCCGTACATGATGTGAGACCAGCCAACATCTTATTTCAAGGTTATTAATGACTTCAACTGTCTTTTATCATTGAAGAAAACGAAGCCTCAACTATGCTCTCCGTTCCAGCTCGCAGGTGGTCTCGCAGGCTGTATTGTGCGTCTCTACAATGTTCTGCCAAGACTTACATATTCAACCCTTCGCTAGGCAAAAACAGCCGTTGCATCGCTCGACAGAGTCAAGATCCTCTAACCCCGACTTCCAGAAATATGCAGGCAGGACCTACTGGTTTATCGAAATTCACACGCTGACATCCATGCTCAGCAGGATCATGGACAGGTGCATTCAAAGCTGGTCTTGCAATATATAGAGATTCCGGCATGCGGGGGTTGCTTCAAGAGCACTCCGCAACGCTTTCCATAGAGTTCATGACGTGTGATCAGTAGCGACCAGTATGTTGCGATCCTTGCTCGGCGCCCTCGTCTGAATCAACGCTTTTACGACACCCATAGGTAGTGCCCTGTTTGATGTCAATTTCTGGGGCGCAATCAATGCCAGCCTAGCGACCATCAAATTCTTCAGAGAAGTGAACGAACCGGGACACGGAGGCGTATTATTACAGAACAGCTCTATCATCGGGATTACCGGTCTCCTTGGCGTGATGCGAGGTAAGTAATTTTGAATGGTATGAAATGGAACATCAAGATAAGTCCGTCCCCTAACTCTGACAACCAGTTGCTAACAACCCATCATAGGTGCTAGCAGATTCACAACAAATGTAATCTCCAATTCCGTACATTTAGTAGAGAACTCAATTTACGGTCACGACATGGCTTCAAGGCTCGCAGTGTCTGCTCCCGAGTCCAACGCGGGTCGGAATAATCCAGCCAAATTTGCCAAAGCGATCTACTCGCTGGTGGAAAGTGGGCATGTGCTGCTGCATCTTCATCTTCCTATAGGACGAGATGCGTTGGCGCTGGCCAAGGCAAAGGCAGAGTCGCTGGAAAAGGGACATATCTAAGGTGGTACCTTGGTCTTCCGACTTGCTGCGCAATGATTCCACCAGCTGGCATGTCTAGGAACGAACCCTTGCATCAAATTCACGACTTGTCACTTTGTATGAAGTGGAAATGAACAAGTTCCGAGTTAGCAAGTTGGGCAAGAATGCGACTCAATCGAAGTTGCAGTTGTTCCCGACCTAGTTCCCATTCTCCAGGCGACGTCGACACGAACGTTACAAGGGTTACCACCTTGGGTTAGTGATGACATTTGGCTTTCCAATTTCAAACACTAGCGATCATAAACTAGTTCATCTAGTTACCTCGGTAGGTCAATGTGGAGCGAAAATAATCTCCGAGCAAACCGCGATCTAAGTCGGTCTATCGGTGCCTACCATCTCACTTCATAGCTGAGAGTGTCGACACAATTTCGTCAATGGTCATCCGTTTCCCCCCTAACAAAAAGTCCTTGTTGGAATTGGACAATTAGATACCTCCCGGCGTGATGCAGACGCAAGAAGTATAGTGAAACAGAGTCGAAAATATCTGAAGCAACACCCTTGTCTGCGGATCTGGTGAAGCTACGCTGCATTAGTAATGTTCTACTGTAATAAATACGTACGCTTTTGTCAACAGATGCCCATGTCATGGCACTGGAAAGGGACATGTATCTGAGTTGGCACCAAGTTGGTCTGCAAACTTGCTGCCCATTGACACCAGCAAGCGTGCCTATCAACCATCGCACCAAATCACGAGTCTTCAAACTTCACAAATAGTATTTTAATTACATATTTTCACCACGCATCTGACAGTAAGTCGATGTGCAGAACAAAAATAACACCAAGTAACAGGATGACGTTCGATAGCCAATGTGGGCTTGGCGCAAGGCTGCCGCTCGTCATCCACCCACCTCCTGATCCCCCCTAACAGAAATCGTTTGTTTCAACCGGAACGGGTCATAGAAATTGGACGTCCGCTAATTCTATCAACAGAACGATTAGATATCCCCGGCGTGAGTGCGGACGCGAAATTTTTTTTTTCGCACCCAGACACATCTACATGATCATGACATCTCCTCGCGTCTGGCTAGGTAGGCTGAGATGACTTGAGAAGAGCACACACTCACGTCCCATGCTTCTCTAGTTACCGGTGCTTCTTCTGGTTTTGGAAGAGCGCTGACAGAATTCGTCTTGAGCCGAGGTGATATTGTCGTCGCAACGCTCAGAAAGCCCGAGGCGCTCCAGGACCTCAGGGAAAGCTACCCACAAGACAAACTGCTCGTAATCCAACTCGATGTCGTCCTCCAGGCCGATATCGACCATGCATTTGCGCGAACCAAGGAGGTGTATGGAAGATTAGATGTCGTCTTCAACAATGCAGGGTACGCTGTCCTTGGAGATGCCGAAACGACGCAGATCGATACTGCTCGAGCCATGTTTGATGTCAATTTCTGGGGCGCGGTCAATGTCAGCCGTGCAGCCGTCAAGTTCTTCAGAGAGGTGAACGAACCAGGGCGAGGAGGAGTGTTATTGCAGAACAGCTCTATTACAGGGATAAGGGGTCAAGTTGGCATGTCATTCTACAGCGCGAGGTGACTCCGATCTGCATAATGACCATGAAGAAATACTGACGTGCGCAATTTCAGCAAACATGGTGAGACGGTTCGTTGAGCAATGAACAAACTGACAGCTAACTTTGGAAAACATGCAGCCTTTGACGGGTTTTCGGACACTCTGGCACAGGAAATTCTCCCGGGATGGAATATCAAGGTAGGTGATTGTTGCATTGCAAATCCACATAGCGAAATTTTCAACCAGATATGCATCATATCATCTGGAGGCTTTGCCACAAATGTGATCGCCAATGCCGCCATTATGCCAGGAAATGCTGTTTACACCGAAAATTCAGTGGTATCTGCAACGCGAAACGTATTGACAACTCCCGGGTTCAATTACAGGGGTGACCCAGCCAAGTTTGCAAGAACGATCTACTTACTGGTGGAAGGCGGTCACTTTCCGTTGTATTTTCCCATAGGACAAGACGCCTTGGCAGAGACAAAGAAACAGGTTGAAACACTGGAGAAGGGTATATCTGTGGCAACACCCTGGTCTGCGGATTTGAGGCGTCATTGATGAAGTTACATCTGCACTAGTAACGTTCCAATGTGATAAATACGCACGCTTTTGTCAAACGGTTATACTTGGGTGTAGGTAGTTTCCTTGGTCCGTCATGGGAAGATGCATTAAGCGGTGCCAGCGAATATAAAGGGCGGAACCACTAGGAAGGGAATACCGACGGCGGCCTTGATTTGTGGTCTGCGGATTTGCGGCACACCAGGCTAAACGACCTGATAAAGATTTACGTCTTGTTGTCCAATAGGTCCTCGTTAGGCTAGTTCTTCTGATTGGCAGGTTGACTGTCTACAGGAAAGCTACCGATGTCGAAACTGACACGAACTCAATGTGAACGTGTGGTACGACAGGAAGAAATCAGTACCGAATTGAAGGTGACACGACTCACTCAGCCATTCCCCAAAATACCCAACCCCTCAATGATTTCGTATGTCAACCACTTGTAGATTGCGAACTGGTACCTACCGAAGGCAATGAGGGCATGTGAACTAGGATGTCCGATGACCCACCACGACGCTCAAGCGACACATAAGCACATCGCTCGGGAAAACTAAAGCCAGATGGACCTGTAAACCAGACATCTGTGCGACGATAAAGACTGCGAATAGATTACATATATAAGGAGTTGACGACGCACCCAGAACACCCCAAAATCATACCCATAACTACACTTGCGCTTCATATACAACGAATATGCTGGATGAAGCGGTCACTTTGCCAACGAACCCGGTTTGAAATAAAGAAGGCACTCCGCTCGCAGAGATGTGGAAAACGATGAGCAGTACTGGCGAGCCTTTGATTAATCTCGGGGGCGACCCAGCCAAATTTGCACAGGCCTATGGACTGGGGGAAGGTGCGTTTGCCGTTATATTTGCTCATAGGTCAAGATGCAGTGGAAATAGCGAAGTCGAAGGTGGAGGCTCTGGGCAAGAACATAGCAGAGTCGGAGCCGAGTTATGAATCTGCGGCGGGACAAGCTCGACGTATATACCAGACTCTAGCCAAATGAGCGTTGCTGGCGCATTGGTTCCTGGACCAAAATCACCTTCAACTCAAGCGTAACCCAGGCAGATGTCACGAAGTTTTAGATTTCTGTACAACATGAAGTTCTCATCTTTTTTTTTTTTTGTTTCCTCATATATTGTCCGCTAGAGCATGAAGTTCTCATCTTAATGATAAGCCCCCGCACGAGCCTACGGAATACAACACGAGCAGTTGCACTTGCACCGCCTCCGACATCATTTCTCTCAACCGGTCTTCATCTATCCGAGGTATAAAGTTCACCTCAAAGGGACGCATGTTAGCGACGATGGTCTCGATGAACATGTTCACCATATCAAGCGGTGCCTCTGCCTTCTCCTCAATCCGAAACGACCACAGGAGCAATACGCAAACGATGTAAAGCGACTTGTCAGCCAAGTGGCGTCCGGGACATACTCTAGCATGCCCACGTAAACAGGGAGATGGGTCAGCTCAAGGTGCAACCTGTAACGACATTAATATCGTGACATACCGTCGACCAAAACCATACATAAATGTGGTCATGTCACTCCTGAAACGACCGCATTCGTCAATCCATCCCTGGGGATCGAACTTGTCAGGGTCGGGGAACACCACTGGGTCCCGACATATTACCCTGGGTACGATGGTGATTAAGCTCATCCAACGTCAGCGATGAAACAGCATAATCACAAGTTACACCCCACGACAGTCGCGCCTGCATGAATCCATAGACCTATCTGCCACGCCACGTCACTAAAGACGTCATCGAGGGGGATAATTCGACCACGTACCCAAACGATGTCTCGCATGGCGCGATGCGCGGATCCTATAGATAAGGTATAGCGACGATGCGTGACCCGAAACGAAAAAGTACTCAACAATAGGCGTGATAGGCCCCAACGAAATGTTTCAGAAATGAGTGCCTGAAGCTGAGGAAGCGACCCAGAGTCTCCCCAGGTAGGCACTGACACGACACAGTTACTAGATGCGATTGCGGGTGCGTTGAGACCCACTTCTGTCGTTTCCGACGATCTCTTCCGGTTCGTCTTGAACTCGTTTCTGCGCTTCTGGATACTTGGCAGCGATCACGATCACGCGAGAGATGGCAGAATCGGTCTGGAGGTAACGTTCAGGATGCATGGCAGTCGATAGAACAAGGCATACTGTTCCCGACCCAGCGTCAAAGAGTTCGCCGGTTAGGTATGCCATCTCGTCCCTTGCCAGCCGATACACGCTGATGTTCTCTAAGAGCGCCCTCATGAAGGAATCTCCAGCTTGGTTCATTTCCTGCAAAAATTAAAAATCATGCATTCCTGTCTTCAATGCTCGAGTCCGTACTTGCCATTTGCGACTCGACCCGGTCCATTTGGTCTCTAAAGAGCTGCATGTCGAACTCATAATGCTTCTTCAGCTCCCTTCCGTATCCAGGAACGTGCTTCAGCCATGGAATGAGCTCCACGAGGTAAGCCCCTGGATGCATTGCCGCTCGTAAGTTAATAGTGGATTGATGAATCCGTATAACTTTGGGATCACTGCTCGCTGTCGGCGTGGACTTGCCATATTGGATACGCAGCATGACCGACGCAGCATACCTACCATCAAATGTCCGTGTGAGCTCCGCTTTCCACCCACCCGAAACGTCCTCACCGCTTCACGTGTGACTGATACGGTTCTTGGGGTCATTCAACACGTCCGTGATATCCTTTCTCGCGTTCTCCATCTGCAGGTCCCGATACGCCACCGTCGCTTCGGGCTGCGGATGTGCGTGCGCGGCCCTTCTATACCGACGAAATCGCTCACCGCTGTGCCGGGTAAGTTAACGCAGGTTCTGTGCGAGGATCTCGCCACCGGCGATCGAACGTGATCGGTCCGCAAGCGCGGAGCCCTCCTTCTCCATGGTCTCGACAGTGGCCTATTCATGTCGGATCAGCGGGACGAACGAAAACCGACAGAACACACACATCGAAGCGCCCGACCACGATGGTAACGTGACTACCCCTGCGCAATGAGACCGCGGGCCCGTATTCGGTAACCAAGTCAGCTAAGGAGCGCGCGATACTGGGGCGAGTCAGTCGGTCATCAACGGCAAAGAGTCAGCTTCACTTTGCGCAGTGGAGACTGTCAAACACCTGTAGATACATCGGAGGAGGTGGCGTGTCAACCATGAGAGCACCACCAGTTCATATCAAGTGGGTATAGGATTTCTAGATTGTCTGATTCGAAACTAGGTGTGCGGCAACAGTTGCCCGACGTGCACAATATGATATTTGAGCGGACCAAGTTGTTAATTTTATAGTCAAAACACTGATACATAAATTCTTACGGGAAGTCACTTGAAGAGCGTACTCCGAGAGTCGCAGCCTGAGCAAGGCCCACTGCTGTAGCCTATCGCAGAGTATCCAGCTGTTCGTTTCTAGAAGGCCCCCATTCGCAGGTAACGTTTCCAATCCGCACCTAGTGTCTCATCTAGTATGTGCATCTGAACATCACTGTGACGTAGCACACAGGGATCGGATCTGTTCCTCCACAGTACATTTTCGATTCATCCATATGGCAGCCCCGCGCGTTTGGCTTAGTAGATGTTCCACGACAGATCCCATGGAAAAGTTTCCGAACACTCATGCTCTGCCTCGACAAGTCATCGGGTTCGTCAGAGTTCGTCTTGAGTCGAGGCAACATTGCCATCGCGACGCCCACAAAGCCCGAGGTGCTCCAGGAGCTCTCCGCAAACCACTCGAAGGACAAGTTGCTCGTTGTCAAGCTCGACGTCACCACTCCGGCCGACATCGACCAAGGGTTTGCGCGAACCAATCAATGGCAGACTGGACGTCGTCTTCAATAACGCGGGCATTTCAATGTTGGGAGACGCAGAAAGGGGACCGTCGACAAAGTCCGGGCACCGTTTGACATCAATTTCTGGTGCGCAGTCAACGACAGCAGTGCGGCCGTCAAGTGTCAACGAACCTGGACGTGTTGCAGAACAGGAGCAAAGTTGGTGGGCCCGGCTTGTCGGAATTGCATCCGTATACTGTGACTGACACACCCTTCGAGTGTGTACAGATGGAAGACTTACGGAAGGGTTTCCAGAGTCTCTAGCAAATGAAGTCCTTCCGGAATGGAACATCAAGGTTTCAATGGGTATCATCTCTTCGAGACAAACGCGAAGTACAATGCAATCCTTCAGCTGGTTTTACAATAAAGAGGGCACCACGCTCTGTAACGTTTAGGATTTGAAAGCCTGGTGAACTCGGGCTAGTGGAGGTTTGCTGGGACGCGCTGGCTGTGGCGAAGTTGAAGATGGAGGCCGTAGCCAAGTACATAGTGGCGTGGCAATTTTATTTTATCTTTCCAAGTTCACTACTCGTTTCTCTTCAAGTTCGTTTGAGGATGCCAGTTGGCTACGCACCGCTGCCCACTCACCACACGACGCCAGACGCAGATCGCGAGCTCGACGAGGCTTTTGCTCTCGACGACGAGGATGACCATCACGATGACCTGGTAGAGGTGACTCCGCCCGCCCCCACACGACCCACGCCCGCTCGAGCCCCCAAGCCAGGGTCGATGGTCCCGGCCGTGTACGACTTTGAGCGCGACTTTGACTACGCTCGGCCTCCCCCCGGCTCTCCCCCTCCCCCATCCGCCGTCGCACTCCCCAACAACTTTGGCAACTCCAACGGACTCGTCCCTACGTCTCCCGTGACCACCCCGATTCACCGTCCTTCTTACTTTCGTAGAGCCATTGGCGCTTTGTTACCCACTCGTTATGCACCCTTGCCCACCTCCGATGTCATATCCCATTTACAACCAATCGGCGGCGGCACACAAAACGACGGCGTCTTTGCCAACGTCACAGCCAAGCCAAGCCGACCTGTGCAGGTGCGCACGGACGATGGCAGCGTTTACGTCGTTCCCGAGGAGACCCAGAGCAACGCACCCCCAGTACGTCACCCGCCGTCCTAGAGCCATCTTTCCTTCTCACGTGTTTTTACCAGTCGTATGCTGCTGCTCAGGCAGACGCAGTACCACCATACTGGGAAACGACTGTACATGCACCCGCAGGTCTGGACACGGATTCCGGGATGATCATCGACGATCTCCCTTCGGGCTCCATATTCACTTTCATTGCCAACATGTTCACCTCATTTTTCTTCCAGTTCGTCGGATTCCTACTCACGTATCTCCTACACACAACGCATGCTGCCAAATTTGGTTCTCGGGCTGGACTTGGTCTCACTTTGATTCAGTACGGGTTTTACTCCCGTACTGGAGAGGAAGGTTTTGCGGCGCCCGTCGAAGATTCCTCGGAAATAGAGAATATCAATGTCTCAGGACGCTCCTTCGTGCCCACTGTCTCTGCCCTAGCTGAGAATGCGCCCCCGGATAGCACATTCATGACCATTACATCGAGAGAGTGGATGTCGTTTTTGCTCATGACTCTGGGTACGTAGGATGGCGTCAGTACCGTGGGATGTATGGTACTGATCTGTCCCGTCCTTCAGGATGGTTCCTTCTCTTGTCCTCTCTGATTGGTTTTTGGCGTGTCAAGCATTGGGAGACATCCATTCGATCTTCGCAAGCTCGAAGTCCACCCTCAACCGAGGAAATCGAGCGGGACGTTGCAACTCGCCAGGCGCTCGAGAATCCATTCCATATTTCTGAGCTGTCTGACCAGTCAGGGCAAGACGGAATGAGTATTCCAACTCAACAGGAACTCGAGGAGGCGCGATTACGTCGCGATCTTCATTTGGCAGGTCTATTGTGAGGCGAACGGACATTTTTTATCCGTGGATCAATGTAGGATTGGCTACCGGCGGACTATACTTTTACCTCGGGCGTCGGAAGGTTTGGAGATATATTTTATTGCTATTCATCTGCTGTAGTTTATACAACATGCCCTATTCGCATGTCAACTTGGAAATTTGAATCGACTCGTGCACGGTCTGTAGGTCGTTGAGAGCCTGTCAATGGACGCCCTAAAATAGGCTTCTCGGAGATACTCAGACAGCAAACCTTTTCGGGCGGACACAAATGCTTCGACTTCGACTTCGACGTGCACGAGATCTAAAAATGGGTATGGAGCTCTTCGTGGTGGGCGGTGTGGCTTGTCACGAAAGAACGCGGCGGATGCCAAGTTAACATGCTAGTCAGTCAGTGAAACCGTTAGATGGTACCCTTTTCGAAGCTCATTAAACCCCATATCGAAACCCGTTTGTCTTTCCCTCCTACAATTAACCACCGTCCTCGTCGACGTTTTTCTTCCTCAGTCATCTCGTCCTCGTCCTCATCGCCGTCCAATCCAGATCCACGCTCGGCAGTATGACCCCCGTATGCGGAGGCGAAAGTGAGGGCGTGACAATTGTCTTTGTGATAAACTAATGTTCCAAGCGGCTTACAGCTCTTGGTAGAGTAGAGTCGAACTCTAGGTCACAAGGTATCAGGTCTCACGTCTTCCATAGCGCAAGACGAGAGGCTTACCGACCATCCCAACCCCCGACTGCGCATACACGCCCATCATCGCGAATGGCAATGGCGCCATTTCCTGGATGCTTGGTTCTGAACACCCGAGCTGTCTGATCTGCATCCATCTGCGTCGACACATTCTTGAAAGAAATCTGAGCTTCGTCCCCAAGTCTAATGCACGACGACGTACGAGGTCATATTTTCCAATGATATGATCAGCAGAGACTGTTAGCGCAAAACTGCAGTCTTTTGATACCGCCATGGCCATCACTTGAAGGTCATTGACAAATGGGTGCGGGCAATCATCGCCAAGACGAACCTGATTCGACATGCAATCGACTTTTCCAGATGGCCTCCCATCCTTTGCCTTCCACTGTCTGGGTACCTTCGGGGGAGGTACGACGACGGAGGACAACACCCCCGTCTTCATATGCGCACAAAAGTCGTAGTTCTCGCTGGGCCGTTGAGGTAGATGGAGACATCAAGGGGGAATAATGTAGATGCATCGACATGATGACGCCTGAAAAAATCTTAAAATGTACACCTTAATGCATTTGGGACGACTGACCAGATTTGCTCCCAGATCGGCCATCAGAGAAGGCAGTGGCAGAAGCATCTTGTGGGTCTCCGATCGCAGCATGCAGTCTCGTACGGTCAGGCAACAACCAAATGTCCGCCTAGATAATCTGACGTTGAAATGAGAGCGACAAACGGCTGGTGTCAGAGCCTACTAGAGCTGATTCGACAAGGTTCGGAACAGCGACGAGTGCTGTTACCTCGGTAGCTGCATCGGAAATCGGAAGAAGGGAGAAACGACAAAAGTTGAGTGCGTTGACGTCCAAAGAGTAACACAGCGGAGGAGGCGGCTGGTCCGTCAGAGTCGCTGCTCCGCCTTGTCGGATGGACGCGGATTCCGCTGGGCGCCGCCAAACGTGAATTTTGTTGTCTCTGCCGTGACTTGCAAAGGACGATCAGCATCGCAAAGAGCGCTAGATCAGAGAACACTGACGTGATGACGCGCTCGCCATACTCCTCGATACCGAGCAACCCTTGACGATGAGCAGCCCAGATCGTAATAGCTCTTAGTGATCTCGTGGACGTGCTGACGACGCGGCCGTTGGCGTCTCCCGAGTATACACGTTCATTGTCAAGCGAAATGAAGACGGCTAACACAGGGTGCTGATGGATACGCAGCGTGTGCAGCGGCGTTGAGGGCGGTGGGTACGCCATACAATGCGCTTGCAAATCAGAGATCCACGTGGCAACAGGCTGACAAATTGAAACCCCGCGCTATTGGAGCCGCTCGTCCCGGCAAAGTTGCGTCTCGGACAGGCAAGTAAACTTGTGGGTCACCCTCTTGCGAGCGAGCACCGCATTGCACCGCCATCCGCTAAGTTTTTCCAGATAACGGGACTTATTACGTTCCTTCCGTTTCTGTGCAGCAGCATCGCAGTAAGATCCGAACCACGTTCACAGTTACGGTTTTTTTATATCATCTGCCGAGGTAACTCGGCAATTGATGATACATAGCCCTCAGAAACGCTACTAATGTTCGTAAACAGTCCGTTGGTTCGTGAGAGAACACGACGAGTTCTGGCGATGACCAATTATGATGACAAGGAAACCTCAATTTATTAACTCTAGCGGGGACCACAGGTTGTTCCCAACTATTCCTGTGATGCTACGAACGACATTGTTCACTCTTGTGGCAGCTACTCTTGTCACTGCACTTGCCGTTCAGGTCCCTTTGAGCACTGCTCAACATGACTCGGAACAGACATCTCTTCATGTTCACGACGATCTCGCCGGATGGAACCTCAACAAACCTCCGAACCCTAATGCTACCGATCATCTCGTGTTCGAAACAGTGCACTCATTACTCCAACACTGGCCGAACACACGGATGAGAAACGGTAAGTGGACCCATGTGCTTGTCTGTCTCGCCTTTCCATACATTTTCTTTTCCAGGACACAGCATCGTGCCAGGAATCGTCCCAAACGGCACGCTCCTCTACCATGGTAGGGCTAACAAAGAGATACCCACGGTCCCGGAATGGATTGCCACGGATCCCGAACATTCGTATCTTTTTTGTCGGAATGTCTTCAATTTTTCTCAACCGCATAACCGAGGAGGCTGGCATCTCACCTTGATGGCCAATCGACCCCTGAAATTGGTATACTTCGACGGAAGCAGCGCTGTCAAATTTCCCTTTGGCTCCATGGATTCGCAAGATCTTATCACAATCGGAAAACCGACTATCGGCGAGGATATACTAAGTGAAGAATTCGAGCGGATTGACAAACTTTGCGAATGGGGTAAAAAATTCGGCGTGGATGGCTTTGTGAGGTAAGTCGTCTAGTTTTGCATTGGAATCTTTTGCTGAACTCGTCGCAGGATGGAAATGGACTTGTGAGCCCTTTCGTGACTATAGCTAAGCCTTACTCAAGCAAACTTCAGCGAAATCATGTATTGTGATTTCTCGTCTGGTCTTGACATTGTTTCTTTCGACCATGTAGCGAGTGAATCGCCCATGCCAGCATTTTTTTGTAAGTTCGCCTACTGGATTCACTGTTCGAACAACGTTGACATGGCTTTAAATAGCAACAACGGAGATGTTTGAAGTCATGAACTCTGGTGCTTGGCACAACCGCTTTCCAGGCGAGACACGCATCCAGCTGGATCTCCCTGGAATGATCTCTTTCTACGACACCGAACTTGCACCTTCACTGATTCCCATTCGAGTTGGTCAAGAGAGATGGGATCATCGTGCTGGCAATATATCTAGGAATGAGCTGGCAGTCGCCAAGTCCAGATTGGAATCCAACTTGCTCAGACCCAACGGCGCGTCAAGTGGAATTGACTGGAAGACCCTCTTCCAGGTCATAGTTGATCGATTCGCCGGACGATTCGAACTCACTCGCTACCTCTTGAATGCCCCGGCAACCAACCAGGAGGATATCCTCGATCTCGCCAAGAAAACTCAAGCTCAGCTTCGAATCATGCTTACTCCTTACTTCCTTTTCTCCGCCGCACCCACCGATCCGTCGGACGAGAGTGAGTTGGATTGGACAGTTCCGATTTACAAGCTGTGTTCCACGGTACACACGCGCTCGATGGAATCTCGATTCGAGTCTATGACGGATTCTGAGAAGATGCTTCTCCGTGCTGTCCGGGGTACAAGTCGAGAGATCTGCCGGAC
>JBBPMF010000436.1:0-27070 GCA_038090175.1 Austroboletus eburneus | reverse complement strand
AACATAACGTACATGAGCGCAAGAAGTAGAGCGGACACGGAGTAGCGGAGGACATAGGAGCGGAATAGCGGAAGTAATGCACACGGAGGAGCGGAGGGGACTTAGCGAGAATTTGGGATATGACAGGGGTAGAGGATGAGGAGTAGGTGGGGCAATTTCTGCCGCTGTGACCTTTCCTTTGGCAACATAGGCACCAGCCTTCTTTGGAACAATGTTGTCATTCTTCCTCGGTGAGCTTTGGGGGGCGGGGAGCAGTGACTGTGTCGACATCCATGGCGTTAGTATCTTTTGGACAGGGAGTGGGGTTGGAGTAAGACCGGTATTCGGTTTTTTTTGCCAGAGATGGCCTGAGCGCGCTTCCATTGCATTTGGAAGTGTACGGCTTTGTCATACCATGCTTCAACGGTGATGGGGGGGGTGTCCATAGCGAAGATTCGTTTCATGAGGGGGGAAGGGATGCCATTGGCGAAGAAGTTGATGAGGACATTTTCGTCCTTGATGCCAGAGTTGGCGACATGGTTGCAGAAGTCCGCAATATAGGTGTTGAGGGTGGTGGCGAGGTCTTGTCCTCTCAGGGTAGCACAACGATGGGTGGATAGCCAGTGGATGGCGTTGTCTGCGAGGTTGTGTCGTTCGAAAGAGGTTTTGAATGCTTTGGCGAACTCTTCAAGAGTTCCGAAAGTACTGGTATCGATGGCCTTGCGTCGGTAGGTATCAGCCCAAGTGAGGGCGGACTTTTTCTTCATGAAGGAGAGGGCATAGCCAACTTTCTTTTCATCGGTGTTGTAAACCTCATTGTTGACGATGAGGTAAGACATGACTGAGTAGTATCAGGGCATGGCATGCTCGTAGGATCCGTCGAAGTCTTCTGGGACTCCAAGGCGAAGTTCAGTGGGTTTCATTGTTGGTGGGACGGGGTTCATGTGGGACATTGGGTTTATGGTGAAGGGGTTCGATCTTCTGATCGGCTCGGGGGATGGGGGTGTGGGGGCTTGTGGAAGTACCAGCGAGGCTGAGAGGGCATGGGCGAGGGTAAGATCTTCTTGATCTTCTGGGGATACGATGATATCATCGTCAGTGGGTACCTCTTCTTGCGAGGCCGAGGAGTTCTCTGAGGGGGGTGATGGGGTTTCGTGAAGGCGACGGGGTCCTAGGGAAGGTCTAGGGTTCAAGGGGCGATAGGGATGAATGATGGGCTAAGGCGGGGTTTGCCCAGTAAAGAGCAAGTTAGACCTTTTGTTACACGTTGGTGTAGACCTGAGGGGCGATGGATGTTAACGTCGCTATTCAGCTGATGTGGCAAGGGTTTGATAAAGGGGTGTCCTTTATCCTCAGCCTCAATGGTATATCATGAGCTGTTGACCTGGTCGACGTATGTCGCAACTCAGGGATGAGGGGACCGCGTGATTATGCAGTAACAAGGGTACGAAGGGAGTGCCTACTCAACAGTAAGGCGAGAACTGGAGGACCCGAGGGGAACTGATGATCAAGGTAGATTCGGGTAGGTCTAACTTGGGGTATACATTGAGGGTATCGAGGGGTTTATATACGCGAGCCAAGGGTGAATAAAGCAGAGCGTAAAAGGGATGACTCGACTAATAGAAGGCGATGGAATCGTGAAGAAGGGGGACAAGTCAGAGATAAGCGGTGATGATACAGCTGCGGATACTGCCGATGAGTCATGCTAAATAGGTAAGCAGGGATAAGGGGAAAACAAGAGAAATAAAGTGGCTCGAGCGGGACTCGAACAGCAGGAGCACTGTCTGTTATGCAGGCTAAGGTAAGAAGGGGAAAAAGGAGTAGGGTATACACGAATCGTAACAACCATTCCTTCCAAGATCCTGGTTCCTTCTCCATTCCAAGGATTCTCTCAGTAAGGTCTGGGTCTAGTTCTTTCATATAACATTCAATCAGTGCATTTTGATCTGTGATTCCAGCTTTGGATACAAGGAGCCAGAAGTCTGTGTTGAACTTATTGAGAGGATCTAACTCTTTTCCTTTCATCATGGTTTGGTGTAGCTTTCGTCGAGAGTCAGCAGTGGTGTGCTTATCTGAGAAGATTTCCAAAAATTCATTTTTGAAATCGTTCCATGTAGCTTTCTCCAGGGAAACAGTTCTGGAGTCAAAGTTCTCGTATGCAGCTTTGGCAAACTGCTTTCCTCATCCTTTAGACATCCTGTTGAGGGTGGTGTAGATCTTCTTTAAATCATTGTACTTATCCTTGTTCATAAGGAAGTACTCATCCATGGCTCTGATCCAGAATTTGGCATCAGATGCTTCTCCTGAGAACTCTTCTGGGAGTCCAGCTTTGAGTTCAGCCATTTCTGAGTGGTCTGGATTGGGGAGGGGTTCGGTCTGAGGGGTAGGGGTGTTATGGGCAGAGGAGAACAGAGTTCTTCGAGACAGATGAGATCTTGATGGAGGAGGAGGGGTTCCACTTTGAGTGAAGTGGGGTTGGTTTCTTCTGAGGGTCTTGGAGATGGACTCAAGTCTTGATCGTTCTTTTCTGTCTGTTTCATCCTCAGAGTCCTCTTGAGGAGGGTTTTTCCTGTATCCATAAGAAATGGTGGGCAACTGGTGGGGTGCCTTGCTGCGTGGTAGCAGAGGTATGAGGAGAGCTAGATCTTTTGTTACACTTGTGCAACGTCTAGTCCCAGTGTGTCCTCAAAGGTGACACAACGTTCTATAGAAATCCTATGGGTTCTCTGCTGAGACTTGAGACTCAGGCAGGATGAGACTAAACACTGTGTATAATTGCGCAGATCTAGCTGGGGAGTATACAGGACAACTACTAGGTATTTATACAGCCTGGAATCATCTCGGAATGGAAAGACAATGGAACAGGACACATGGTATGCTACAATGGCCTCATGGAATCAATGGTGGGAATGGGATAACACTGTCACCAAAAGGAGGGCAGAAGGAGGAGTGGAGGTCCATGACACAAACAGTTCTAAGGGCACATGGAAAGAGTTACAAAAGCAGAATAAGAGAGGAACAAGGTGAATCAAGAATGGGGATCTCCATATGACCATATAGAGCATAGTCTTCGGGAAATAAAATCCAGTAGCATTCTAGGGATAGACCATCCTCCGGCTTCCATTCCATTGGGAGAGTGTCAAAGAGTTCTGATGATTCCAGAATTCTGGACCTTTGGAACCACGGGAAGGTATGTCGGAAGCATTGGAACTGTGGGAATAAGTTCTGGAACCTTCGGAACTGCACTTAGTTGTAACATCACCAAAGCAACATTCCTCCTCCCTGACATTGCCTGCCTGCTCGACACTGCCTCACTTCTCACCCTGAGAGCTTGTCAATTAGAGAAACATGAAGATGACTTGCAGGAGATTCATAGCCGCATCTTGAAGAGTCACTCCCAGTGAAAATTGGCTATGATGGTACATGTCCGGATATGTCCGGGTGTGTTTTCTTATTCGGTACATAGGGAATCATGTCGAATCAGAAGTCACTAATAGAATGAGAATGTTATGCATGCTTGTACAGTATGGTTTCCGACTACAGATGATTTTCTGAGGTATGACATAACAGAGCAGAGTCCAACATAGGGTATCCAGAGTGTCTGAGATCTTACAATGTGCTCAGAGCTGATTACACATGTCGTCCTGTGTTATTTCTGTTTAAAATATCTGATGATTTCTGGTAGCTAATGATTGGATATGCTAACTAGAGACCCTGCAATGTGCCCATAGCTGATTACAAATGTCGTCCTATGCTATTTGCGCCCATAGATATCTGATTATTTCTGCTCACTAATGATTAGACATTCTGCCCATATCTGCTCAAAAATGTCCATTTCTGATGTGATCCACTATGTATGACATCTGCTAGTATATGATAACTAATGGTGAGACTGCAGGCCATACAACTGACCCTCCATGTGAGCAAACACAAGCGCACGCGCATGCAATAGAGAAGAAAGTGGCAAAGGAGTGCAAGAAAGAGCAAGGAGACATTGTAGGAGCGATGAGATGTGTTCGATGGTGTTGGCTGTCAAGAAACAATCTGATTGAAGTAATTGGAAGTCTGGGAATAGTATAGAAGAACATGTGAGCGACAGCTGGATCATGATAACAAAGAATGGACACAAACTGGAGAGCATTAAGTTGAAAATGAGCAGAATGGATCATTTGCTAGTACAGTGTCCCTTGGGACACCGTGTTGTCCCATGATTTCTTCTCTGCCTGTGTGTTAAGACCGGGCCGGACTTGGTGGACAAACTCCGAAGGGGGTCAGAGAAATTCCAGAGTTGTCTTGATGAAAGGGGGACTAGTGGGACTTTGGCTTCAGCAACTCAGAGTGGAGTGCTGCGCCCTTGTTGGATCGTTGGTGGTCCTGGATTTCAGAGGAGCAGGGAAATGACAAGAAGCAAGAGAAGACAGGGGAGTTAGATTTGTCTGGATTGTCTAAGTCATCTAGGTTGATAACTAGCTAAAGTATAGGCGACAAGACAGGACTATATATACAGAGGTCAGAAGTGGTGTACAAAGGCAATGATGGGAAACGTAAGTAAGCAGAGCCCGGGAAAGGGAGATGGAAAGGAAACATAAGCAGAGCTGTGTGAACACAGGATCGGAGAAATCTAAGAGGCGAGACTAGTATATAAGGAGAACAAAAAGTAACGTAACTAGAAAGTACAAGGATCGAAGGAGCAGAGGAACATAGAAGCAGAGGAGTGGAGGAACAGAGGAACGGAGGAGGGCTAGGATTAGGGATATGACACTGTGCAAGCGTCGGTGCACATCAAACAAGATATCTGTGGGACTTACCAGTTCTTTAGCTTCATTTTTGTATGCCTCAAGATGATATTAGTAAGACATGATAGTAGTAAATTCCATCTGTACCTCACGCTGTTGCTCGCTGAGCTGATGGTTCCAATATGCACAGAACTTGCTACAATTGCCATTGTCATTGACCTGCATGAGCCAGCACAAAGCACACAGATTGCTAGAAGCCACATGAGCAGTAGTGAGCCGTTCAATCACTAAAAACTTACTATGCTGTCTTGTTCTTTGTTGGTTGCATCCTCCAGTTAACTTTGGATTTGCCATTCGACGAGTTGCTGCCTCCAATGACTTCCTCATTGTCTTTTACCCCGGACTCAGGCATGGGGGGGAGCGGAGGAAGCTTGAGGATGACAGATCTCCTCACTAGGTTAGAACTACAAATGCATTAGTATATGGATCGCTGACAAAATAAAACCGCACCTTGGATTGACAATAATAGGAGCAGATGGGGGATCCTTGGATGTTCCAGTTTTACTTGCATGGCCTGTCGATGGCTCCACATCAGAGTCCAAAGTGGCAGCCTCTTGGACTTTTGTTGCTGATGTTAAAGGTAATGCTAGAGGATCCGTGGATGCCTTGGCATTGGAGTCCGATGTGAGAACTGGAGGTGGAGCGCTTGATCGAGCTGATACTGATTCCGAAAGGGAGGGGTTTTTAGATAAGATGGGAGGCAAATCCAGTCTATCCCATTGGACAAGGGCTGATGGGACTGGATGTATTGTTGGAGTGCCCAGACCTGGTACAGAGAAAGAGTATGTAACCAGAATAGAGGATCAAACCTGGGACACTCACCTGTTGTAGCCTCAGGGAACTTGATGATCGAAATAGTCACTGCTGGCACTGGAGAGTCCTCCCAGGTGGAATCATCTGTCTGTAGAAACACACGTTAGTACAATAAATAAGAGGACTATCTATGTACCTTTGTATCTTTTCTCTGGCTCCTCAGACTTCAATGGTTTTGCCTTGTGCTTCTTGCTCACATTTCATCCAGCTTCGCTGACAGTTGTGGCTTCTCCTTCTTGCTTGACCTTGTGACCTTCAAGCCAGTTCCCTTTGTCATCCAGGTTGTTGCGGACCCATCCAGGGTAGTCAAGTGAGCAGAGGAGGTCGATCTTCCAGTCATTCTCAGAAAGCTGAAGGAATGGGAAAGACTTGTAAGCGAGTGAGTACACGACATCCTTGGCGGAGGCATTGGCTTTGCCCCAGCTCTTTGGAGCCATGCCCTTGACGACAAGCTCAGCCAGCAACCTCGAATTGTCTTGTGGATCGCTTTGAGAGTTCCATTGCTGACCGTGTTTCCCTGCTCGTCTTCTATGAAAGCGAATCTGTATTGGGAATTGCCATGTGCCTCAGGGGTATTTGTCCATGTGTTGTATTGGCTCTGAGTCCAAAAGCAGAGCTTCGGGTACATGTCTGCAGTCCTTGTGGGGCTAGGCATAGCTGTTGTCTGTAACGATGTAGATAGTTGCTCAAACATCGATCTTGACATAATATAATCTAATCAGTACAGTAAATATATGATGATTACGCACTTCAGGGTGTCCCGCTCGGTGGTTACTTTGATGAGCTGAGTTTCAAGCGTCTTACAGTGCTCTTTTAAAGTGAGAGTTTCCTGCATATATGCCTTGCCGAAGCATATAATGTAGTCAGCATGACCCTAAGAAAAAACTTACCTGGGAGTATCCAACTTGTGATTGATTAAGACTTGGTTGGGAGATTAAGGGGGTGGTGGCAGAGCGCCCAAAAAACTCCACGTCGGGAATGCTTTCAGAAAAATTTATATTAGTGTTGGTCGAGTATCCATTACCGCTATTGAATGAGGAGAAGTCGTATACTGTTCCGTTCATGGTGGATGAGAACAAGGTAGATAACGAGCAAGACAGGGGATGTACAATTTTAGTAACTCTGACCCGGTTATCTCCGACTTTGCTAGCTCTAGTACATATCACGTGCGATTCAATGTATCCATTAATTGTACATCACACAACAATAGCTCAAACACACTGTAGTATATTACATGACAAAAAGAACCATACTAATACATCCCGATGATTGAGAACAGCTCAATTGGAGAAGGGGCTTCCAATCACAGAAATTTTTCTTTATCTTGGTTTTTTTCCTTGTGAATAGGTCCGCGATTCCATCTACGAGTATAGGGTTGTTGCTATTTTTACAAGTGTTTGATGCTTGGAGAAGATTGGGGTCGGAGAATGCTTCTTGAGACATCGTGATGGTAGTAGAAATTGAAGCAGGCTGGAGATAAGATAATATGCTGAGATTGAAACTCTCAATCAAAGTCTAATATTAATAGCGTTGCATACAATGTTCTTGTTCAAGATACTGAATACAAAGTGTTGCTATTCGACATCTGCATCATCACCACCTTTGTCATCATCAGCTCCTGGCTCCGAGTATATGCTGTGAGGCACTTCAAGGTCCAAAATATCTACTCCTGGTTTTTCCATCATACAAAAACATTCTGATTCGACTCCAGATGGTAATGTTAGTACACGAGGGATCATCGCAACAATGCTAAGAATACTTTTGATGTTGCAGATGAAGTAGTCACCAAGCAGGAATGATGCGGCAAGAACCTGTGAAGAAAGACATAAAAGGTCAACATCTGGTTCTGAATAGAGTTTGAGGATGGCGACATCTTCGAAAGACCACTCTTGTGTGTGAGGCCCTGGATGAACAGCAAGCCAAGTGAAGTATTGAACTTCTCCCACTCGAACTTTGTCTCCATCATGAAACTAGGGAAAGAATGTGTAATGAAATAAAGAATATGTAAATAAAGTGAAAAATGAGACACACCTTAATGTTTCGTGACACTCATAAGTTCTCCTCTGACTTGAGCGTCTCTCTCCAAGCAGAGCGGGTGATTTGTCCTTTAGGAAGAAGTAGACATGCCCATTTAATGAAACGGGGGATTTCTTGAGTGGAAGGCCCCAGATAGTCACAGAGTGCTTGCATGAGTTCATTGTCAGGAGAGACGGGGTACTTAGAGCATTTGCGAAGGAGAACATAACCATCGCCAAGATTGACAGCATCATGGGGAAGTGGTTTGGCAGGAATGTTGAGCTCTGGCATAATAGACATTAGTGCATTAATTTGCGAGCAGCAAACACCTTCTTGAGCGAGATTTGCATATGGCTTGGATGGTTGGCGGATCTGCTGACCTAGGTTTCCAATGGTTCTTTCCATAGTCCATTGTGCATAACAGATTGGTGGTCCTTTTTGAAACGCCTCCGGAACCAGGTGAATGACTTGATGTACTGCAGGATGAACGAAATGAATATGATCATGATGAAGTTGGTAGTAAAAAAGTTCGAAGTTACGTTCCCAGACGCAAAGGAGAGTGTGAGCATCCTTGAGCTGCTCATGGGTTATAGAATGTTGGCAAACAATTTGAAACCCACGAATGAGCTGGCAAAAGTGGGACCAATATTTCGAGGGGAGTACACTGTAGAGAAGAATAGGAGCAATACCAAATGTATATAGCTGAAATTCCCAGGTTTTGTACTGGGTATTGATCTTCTCGGCAATATTGCATGGTTTGCAGTCATAGGAGCCTGGGATAAAAGTGCCAGCTTGCACAACTTTCTGCCCATGGGATACCCAGAGGCCCTCGTCCCTGAAAACAGCCCAATCCCATGTGGACTTGTCATCACCAGGACCAACGTCCATGTCACCATGCCAGAGGGAAATGAGAAGGTCCGATATATTACTGGCTAAGTGCATGACATCAGTTGTCATACAGAATGGAACACCGAGTGAGCAAGTGGGGGCAAGGCCAAGGATTAGGGGGGGTTTTGTGAGCCCAGTCTCTGTTTTCATCTTGTCCCATTGAGTCTGGCCTGAGACAGAAACAATCTTGTGGAGGTTTTGCGGATAGTCAGAGGAACCACTGGGAGGAAGAGCAAAGACATCTATATCAGGATAACCACTTCCTTCAGCAACTCGATCGCAGGGGCATAAGAGAGCTGGATAATACTGGTGGGCACGTTCTTTTCGTCTCCCTGGGAGGCCACAGTACAGGCGACATCCATTTTTACCACTATGTTCAACCATTCCATCCCAGTAAACTAGACTGGGGCCATCAGCGGTTGTGAAGAGAAGGTAGACATACAATAAATAGTGTAAATCAGAGAGTGGATCCCACATGGGAAGACCTTCACACTGGATTGCAGTGAGGTGGTGCATGCTGGGGAAGAGAAATGAGTCAACATTCTTTGGCTTCTTGGGGCCAGGGATAAAGCCACCAGGTAGAATGTTGAGCTTGTGGTAACGAAAGTCAGGAGAGAGGTTTCCTATGATCCAGATATACATCCAGCAATAAGACTTCTTACTTTCATACAGTTGCACACCATCAAGAGACACCATGAGGACAATATTGTGCTCTTTGATATGATCATCTAAAACAGCACCTAAGAAGTCCCAGCCCATGACGATATTGTTGACAATTGGGATTTGAGGAGAGCCTGTAGCTACAATGTTTTGAAGTACTTTCTGACTTTTCTCCCAAAGGTAGCGCATTGCTCTTGTGCTCGCAGAACTACAGTTTCGCGCCTGGAGTTGGGGACCAACTGGAATAGTGGTAAATTGCTGAGCGGGAACTTTAACATGACCACCCATTCCCTGAAGCTTTGCCTGATTCCATTGGGAGGCCTGACACAACGGACACTCCTCTAAATCGCTGTATGGTCCAGTAAATGCAATACACGTGTTTGGACACATGTCGTGGAGAATCAACTCGACACCAGTGTAGGTGCTGATCAATTTCTCGACTTGGTAGAAGCTGAGAACATTTCTGATATCAGGGAAGTTGTGTTTGAGGGAATGAATAACAGCTTTGTATGCAGCTTGTGATGAATTTTCAAGAGCAAGATAGGTGGATATGCTGTGTTGAATAGCAGGATCATCTATAACAAGAGGAAGAGCGGGCGGGTGATGGAGGCGATCAAGACCATCAGGGGAGAGTTTGGTGATGGGGTCTTTGGTAGAAACATTGGAAAGAGCTTGAACAAAATGCATTACTTCTTGCATCGGCCTGAACATCACGAGAGCAGAGAGACCCTCGACATCAATCTCAGGCTGGGGTCGGCATTGGTAATCTATTAGCATACAAAGTGGATGACAGTCTTGTACAGGGGAGTCAAACTGCGGGGGGAGGGGAGGGTCTGGTGGGGGAAGAGAGCCCGATTGCGATGCAGGGGAGTCCGGCTCAGGAAGAAAAGGATCCTCCCACCTGGCCAGGGAGTTTGGAGGTGGAAAGCATGCCAAAGATACCTAGGAATACAATATTAGCAGACAAAAAGTTATGAAGCAGAAGTGAAACAGACCTCTAGGTTCTCGTGTGCCCTTTGTCTGGTAGAGGCCTGCACCTCCAAGTCGCCAAGTTCACGTGCTGGTGTTTGCATAGGTAGAACCCTGTTATGCCTCCAAGAAGTAGTTCCCCTTGCTCTATGGTGAGAGGGTCTGTCTAGACCATCGAATCGAGCATCCTGCATACGTTGTCGCTCCTCTTCTGGAGCTTCTTGCAAATGGCGATACCAGGTAGCCAAGGAAACAATGTGAGGTTGTCCGAAATTATGGTTGGAATATATGCAGTTGCAGTGCTGGGTCCCAGAATCCATGGCGGTCGTTGAAAGGCAGGATGATAGTATGCAATGTGCCTTTGTACAATCTGCAACGTGTTGTGTAGACTGCACAGAGGCATGTTGCATTACTGGATTGGCAGATCCCCCCCAGCTCGCTTGTCCTGGTCCTCAACAAATGCATCAAGCCCAATTTGAATGCAAAGTGTTGCCCATGCTACTTCGGGCCAATGGTCATCATATGCTGCACAAAAGGAGGCTCCTACAGATTAGCTAAAGTCAATGGCACAATCTCACGACTTACCTTCACTGCATTTCACCTCATCCCATATAATGCATGCTTCCCAAAGCAGCTTCTTGTCACAGAATATGTCGATTCCATGCCTGATCTGCTGTTGCTGTTTGTCACACCTGCCAATACTGCCACCACAGTCGAAGAAGAGGATTTGGAGTAAAGGCGACTGAGGACAGTTGCAATCCAAGTTGGAGGGAGGTGTAAGGATTGTGCCATGGCTGTGTGCGGACACATAGTCAGCCAAATGCAACTGCAACACACTGCACTCACTTCCTCTCACCAACTCTACATTCCATCTCACTCCTTTATGACACCCAGCATTCTCCATATGCCATCGGCAGTGGTATGTTCCAGATTTATCTATATGTTTTCTCTATTTGTCTAGATACTCATACCCTCTCTGTCCTGGTATAATAAGTTTCATTTTTCTTTATCTTTTTATGACCAGTTTATGGTACTCATCATTCTTCATATGCGACCAGCGTCAATACCTACACTTTATCCATTTACACAGACACTGCATAGCCTTTTTTTCACCATATTTAAGACCACTCGGTCAACCTCAAAAGGGGCAGTTCATCCAGAGAGTTCTTCATTGCTAGTCCTTTGTTTGCAGACCAGTTAAATTGTTTCAGCTCATTTCCTCGCACTTGCAAGGCAGTTTCCCCCAACTATCTACTACCTATCAACATACCATCTCTAATCCATCCCCTTGAACTTGTCACAAAAGTCGTGATCCCTGCATGATGCCAGATCACACACTTCAGTTCCAAACCTGATTCACTTCAATGAACCTTACTAAATGTTGGAAATACTGCTTTTTCTGAGGTTTGTGTCACTTTTCCCACTCTCCTACCACTTTGTATGGCCTCAAATCATGAGAGCTATCAAGGGGGGTATGGATGTAAGCATAGACATGAACATGAGGTCAAGAACCTATGGATTTTGGATTCTGGGGCATTGATCCATTTTACCCCTGAGCGATCTGACTTTGTGGACTACCTTGAACTCAAGGGAAAAGCACAGATCCCAGTAAACACTGTGACTGGAACAATTCACATTATTGGAATTGGGAAGGTTATCATCCGTTGGAGGCAACCCAACAGTAACAAGGACAGACTGTTTCAGCTGTTTGATGTCGATCACTTGCCCAATAGTGGTGTAAAACTTATTTTCCTTGGCCAACTAATGCAAGCAGGAGCTCGAATTAAGGGAGATGTGAAGTGCCTTGATGTCACTTATGGTGATGGCGGCATTCTTGCCTCCTTTATCCGTGGTCTTCATGGTCACAATATGTATACCATCAAAGCTTTACCATTAGATGAGGGACATTCTATGCATCTAGGCAATCTCACATATGATATTGTCCATCACTGCTTTGGACATCCTTCCAAGGATCATCTAAAACATGTGTGCAAGCACACACATAACTTTCCAGAAGACTTTGAAATCCATAAAATGGATAGTATCTGTCCTGAATGTGCTATGAGTAAACTGCCCAACCGAACCTTTGGTCCTAGCAATAGGAAACCATCCTTAGCTCCATTTGAGCTGGTCCACTGTAATCTTAAGTCATTCCCTACCCTTTCCTATGGGCACTACAAATATGCTATGGTCTTTGTTGATGATTACTCAGGCTCTGCCTGGGTTACTACTCTATGAACCAAAGACCTTGCACTACAAGCAGCCCTCCACTTCTTAAAGATGATGGAGACTCAGTTCTCTGCCAAAGTGAAAGGATGGATGTCAGACTTTGGAGGAGAATTCAAATCCAAGGTATTCGATGCATTGCTCCAGGGAGAGGGCATTGCTATCTATACTTCAGCCCCCTACACATCACAACAGAATGGTTGAGCTGAGTGCATGATGCAAACCCTGTCCAATGTGTCAGAAAGTCTTTGCCATGATGCCTGCCTCCCAGAAAGTTGGTGGGAATTCTCATTTTGCCATGCAGTGCATTTGTATAATTGCTTGCCCAAACAGAGGCTTAACTGGCAAACACCTTACAAGCTCCTTCATAAAGAAGCCTCAGATGTAGCACATCTGCATGTCTTTAAATGCAGTACCTATATGCATATACCACAGGATATATGGGGTAACAAATTGGCCCCTAAATCTGAGCTCATGGTCTACTTGGGACTGCATCCAGGCAATCAAAAGAACAATATGGAGACCCCCAATAATGTTGTTTTCACCTCGTCTCATGCTATATATGATGAGAGATTATTTCCTAAATGCAAACACGCACCAGCACATTCGATCCCTCATATGGGACATGCACCAGTGGCCAATCCTCCTGGTCATCCTGAAATAGTGGTTGAGCTTTTACCAGAAGTTCCTTCTGACAGTGATGATTCACGACCCCCCTCTCTAGCTTCTCACCCTCCATTTCCTCATCCAGTCCCTCATCCTCACACTCCCTCTCCTCACCCATCACCTGAGCTCCCTGCACCACCATGCAAATCTCACAGGATTCCTTCTCCACCTCAAGTTCCTTCTCCTCTTCGTCAATCAGAATGACAGTGTAGGGTCTCCCAAAGACCTGGCAACATCTATGGCAATGATTGGCATCCAGTAGATATTAAACAGGATGTGAACAAGGAGTCCAAATGGTGTGACATTGTTGGTGAACCTGGCCCATCTTGGCAGATGCCTGGTCAGTTTGATCACAACATATCACAACATAAGTCAGTTCCTTCTATGTCTCCACTTGACCAAAGTGAAGATGACATTGAACAATTATGTCATGAAGGGGGGACTAACCTGACTGCATTTCTAATGTCTAAGGCAATCCCACAGTGGGTTAATACTTCTGCAGAGCACAAACCCCTTCGCAAATGGACATATAGGGACATCCAAACATTACTGCATGCAGCACAAGAAGAATAGAAAGCTGCTTGACATGTTATGAGAGCACAACATTTATGAGCTAGTGGATTGCCCCCACAGCTGTAAAGTCATTGACAACAGATGGGTGTTTGATGTGAAACCTGATGATTGCAAACATGCTAGACTAGTCACTAATTTCTCCCAGATTGAGGGAGTTGATTTCGATCAAATCTTCTCACCAGTGGTTAGGTTTGAGATAGTCTGGCTTATGCTGGCTCTCGCAGCCATTGAAAACTGGCATATTGAAGTGGTTGATGTTTGATCGGCTTACCTCTATGGAAAGCTAAAAGAAGAGATCTTCATGAAGCAACCTGAAGGCTTTAAAGTCCCAGGGCAAGAGCATAAGGTCCTTTGCCTATTGTGTGCCCTCTATGGCCTTAAACAGGCTGGACTAGCCTGGTGGGAAGCACTCAATGAGAGCATGAAAGAACTCAGATTTGAATGTCTCAAATCAGATGCTGGTATTTTTCTCTACAAAAAGAAAGGCACCTCAATGGTGGTCGCCATCATTTATGTAGACAATACTCTATTCTGTGGTCAATCCAAGGCCCTTGTGGAAGAAGTTAAGGGGCATTTCATGAAGAAATGGGAATGCAGAGACTTAGGTCCTGTAAAGGAATTCTTGCATATGAGAATCAAAAGACATGATCGCAAAATCTTGCCTGATCAATGTTCATACCTTGAAAAAGTACTAGAAAGATTTGAAATGCAGAATGTGTGCACAGCACCTACTCCCTTGCCCCAAGATTACTACCCTCTTCATTACCATGGACCAGTAGACCCAGAACTAAGATCATGCTGCCAACAAGTGATCAGTTCCTTGCTATATATCATGCTTGGAACATGCCCAGACATCGCATATGCTATGACAGCAATGTCTAAGCATGTGGCAAACCCCTCCAAGAAACACCTTGACAAAGCATTGTATATCTGTAGATATCTGCTTGGTACCAGGCACTATTCCCTAGTGTTTGATGGTGCATCTAAAGCAGGGTTGATTGCTTTTACTGATTCTAACTGGGCATCAGATCCTAACACTCGTCACTCACAGACTGGCTGGTTTGTCCAACTGGCAAATGGCATCTTTAGCTGAAAGTCATCCCAACAGGACAGAGTTGCACACTCTAGTACTGAAGCAGAATATGTTGCCTTGTCTGACTGTAGCAAACAAGTGGTATGGTTGCGCACCCTTCTGGGTGAACTTGGATACAAGTTGACACCCACTCCTATCTGTGGGGATAATCAAGGATCCATCTTCATGGCTACAAATCCTGTGACTGAGAAGCACAACAAACATATTGACATTCATTGGCATAGTGTGCATGAGTATGTCCAAGATAAGTACATAGAGATATTCTTCTTAGAAGGATCCAATAACCCTGCAGACATGTTCACGAAGAACTTGGGTCATGTTAAACTTGATCAGTTCAGATGAAAGCTGGGCTTAGTCTTCTATGACTCTCCCCAGGTAGATTAGCATCCCTGTCTCTTATTGCTCACATACTTAGTATATTTAGCAAGGGGGAGTGTTGAAAGTAACTAACTATAGGATGCTTATCTATAGCCTGAGTAGCGTACATTCAGTACATGAGAAAGGCTTACTTAATATGTAGCATACTTAGTATAAAGTGTAGAGTTCCAACTCTGCTTTAATGAACAACTTCTTTACTTCAAACCACCACCATCAGACAAAGCCCCCAAGCCCAGTCCTCACCCCTCAGTGAGTACATGGTTACCTGGTATGATAGAGTTGTTGCCCCCTCATAGGTTCTATGATCCTTGCTGCTACGAGCCTAATTACAGGCTTGATACCTAATACCTGTTGCCTGGAACAGTGCAAATTCAACAACCAACTCACAATGTATCCATTTTACAAAGTGCACATGACAATTCTTCATCACTAGCAGATGCTTATGGCACAAAAATGGAAATGGACAATACTAGCTTATCATATCTCACACTGACCAACTTTGCATTCTATGAGATATGCATGACACATTTAAACACAAGGGTGTGTATACCATCTGATAAAGCTGAGACTGGATGCACTGTCAGTGCTTTCATTTTTGAAGAAATACTCTGCCACTGGGAAGCACTTACCAAAATCATAACAGACAACAGAACACCATTTGTACCACACTCAATTGGCTTGCCAAAAAGTACCATATTTACCATATTTACATCTTGCCACACAACTCATGTATCAATGATATTGTTAAATGCTCATACCACACTATCTGTGACTCACTTGTCAAAGCCTGCAATGGCAACATCATGCAATGGCCAAATCATATCACATATGTATTCTGGGCAGATTGAGTAACTACATGAAAAGCAACTGAACAGTTCCCATTCTACATGGCATATGGTACTGAGTCACTCCTCCCATTCAATGTCACTGAAGCAACACTCCTTCTCCCCAACCTTGTCTGTTTGCTTGATACCACCTTACTCCTTGCCCTTAGAGCACATCAGTTAGAAAAGCATAAAAACAACTTACAAAAAATCCAGAGCCACATCTTGAAAAGCTGGTATGTATCTGTTGCTGATTTCAAGCACCATGCAGCCCACATGATCTATGATCACAACTTTCTGCCTGGATCCCTCATCCTAGTTCTAAACAAGCTCATTAAGCCAGATTTGAATGTGAAGTGCTGCCTGTGCTACTTTGAACTGATGGTCATCATGTGCCACACCAAGAAAGGGTCCTATAGGTTAGTCAAAGTCAACAGTGCCATATTTCAACTCACCTTCACCACTTTCCACCTTATTCTATACCATTCCCACTTTTCAAAAGAGCTTCTTATTACAGAGTATGTCAATCCTGTTATGCTTGCACAATGTCTAGTCCCAGTGTGTCCTCAAAGGTGACACAACATCCTATAGAAGTCCCAGTGGTTCTCTGCTGAGATTCAAGACTCAGGCAGGAGTTGTTACAATTCATTAGGCCCTTCTTTCTTTTTCCTTATTTCACTTACTCCATACACCAAAGGACCTTGACCCTCGCTGTTTGAGCCCTGCTTGGGTCCTTTCTTTTAACCATTGTCTTTGCAATACCACTTACTTATTTAGTGTGACTCATCCACAGTTGTATCACCAATACTTATCTGATGCCATCACATCCACTCTGTAGTGACTCAGCTTCTTTGCAATTCCATCACTTTCCATCACTGACTCACCTTCTTCCATGGACCTACCCTTAACCATTTGGCTCGCATAGATACTCAGGTGTATTCACTATCTTAGACCTCCTGCAATTTACCTAGTATCTTGGAGTTGCTCTCAGGTCCCCCAGTCCTCATCCTACTGTTGAGTGGATGCTCCCTCTAAAACCCTCAATCCGTCACTAGTCCTGCAATATCCCCAAGACCCACTGATCCCTCGGTCCTCAGCAGTCCCAAGAACCTCTGTCAAGGAAGACCCTTGAACAGACTCCTTCGATTTGATGTTAGTCTTATGCCGGCTTTAGCCTTCCTGTCAAGGAATCCCCTTGTCAGGCCCCCTCATCCTGTCAGCTGTATAGTGACAGTAAGCCCTCGAACCACTGCAGGCCTATGCTTGACCACATCAAGCATAACAAAAGGTCTAAATCTTCCTTGATTGGCTATCATCATATAAGCCTTCACCATTGCCCACCAATGCCCCAGAAACCCTAGACCCTATCCCGACCTCATGTCATGAAGGGAAACCATCGACTCATTGGACACCAACGAACCCTCCTCAGAAAATCCCATCGACACTGATGACAACCTTGTCATTCCTCAACAACCTGAGAACTTAGAACTTGCCTATCAACTCTCTGTGGTGCTTAGTATCCCCAGAGTACCCATCCCACCATCCCCAACCCCAGTCCAATGCCAACTGGCATTTACCCTACCCCCATCCCCAGCCCAGGTCACTATGTCAACCAAACCCACTGAACTCCATCTTGGAGTCCCTGATGACTTTGATGGCTCTTATGCTGAAGCCATGTCCTGGCTATCCACAGTCCAAACCTACCTCATCATAAACAAGGCTGTTTACAATGACGACAACAAGAAGATTGCCTATGCCCTGTCTTACATGAGAAAGGGCTCAGCCACTATCTGGGCCTCAACCTTCTGAAAGGAAGCCATCACTGCCAACTCCTTTGGGACATTCACCGACTTCCTCACCAAATTCAAGAGTGCTTTCGAGCACCAGGATACCAAGAACCAAGCCATCAACTGGCTTCACATGGAATGTCTTATCCCCAAGAAAAATGGATCATACAGTCCCAAACTCACTCGACACATCACCGAGTTCAGAAACAACGTTGCCCTCTCAGATATCACTGATCAGAATGTCCTGATCAACTACTTCACCACAGGCATTCCCCCTCCCCTCTCCTGCCATATCCTCTCCATGGACACGGTCCCCACCAGAGTAGACAAGTGGTACTTGAAGGCCGTTCATTTCCAGGTTCAAAATGATTGTGCCCAGACTATTGTTAACCAACACTGTACCCATTCCATCCCTGCCTACCAGTCTTACCAGACCTCCTCCACCTCCTCCTTGTCCCAGAAAATCCACGATCCCAATGCCATGGACGTCAATGCGGTTAATGTCCCCCAACCCCCAAAGCTAACTCCTGAAGAGCAGGAGCAATGCTTCAAAGAAGGGCATTGCCTACAATGCAGGCATAAAGGCCACCAAGCTGATGCTTGTGGAAAATACCCCAAAGAACCTCATAAGACTTTGGTCAAACGAGTCGAACAGGTTGACGACAACCTCCCCAAACTTCAGACCTGTGATGACAACAATGACAACAATCTCATGGTCCGTCACATCCAATTCACCCTTCCCCCCAAGAAGAATTTTTAGAATGGAGACCTTGACTGACGCAGGATTCTCCTAAAATACAATGTGTAACTGTACCTATGCTGCCTGGATCAATGCAAATCCCAGTCCAAATCATCGTATCCTTGCACACATTGAAAACCATCGACACTCGCATTCTTATTGATAGCGGCACTGATATCTCTTGCATCGACTGGGGCTTTGTCCGCAAAAACAAGCTCCCTACCACCTGACTCCCCTCCCCCCTTAATATCCGCAACCTCAATCAGGGACCCACAGACAAAGGAGGAGTTTGCCTCACCACCGAACTCTTCGTCCACATCAAAGAACTCACTCACAAAGTCCTATTCTATGTTATGGATTGTGGTCAACAAAACCTCATCCTCAGTCTCCCCTGGTTGAAAGCTGTCAACCCCACCATTGACTGGTTCGGTCAGACTCTCTCCATTAATGAGTCTACTGACCAATCCAAGGAGCTCTACACGCTCCACAAAGTCAACTTGAACCAATATGAAACACATTTTCAACAGTTCAAGCCCTTCCCTTGACCCCCTTGCCACGTTCAAGTAGACTCTGTCTATGAGAGAGGAACATGGTGAATCAAGAACAGGGATCTCCATATGACCATATGGAGCATAGTCCTCAGGAAATACATAGAGTCCAGTAGCATTCTAGGGGCAATCCATCTTCTGGCCTCCATTCTGATTGAAGAGTTGCCAAGTGTTCCACAGATTCCAGAATTCCAGAATCTTTGGAACCACAGGAAGGTACTTCAGAAGCATCAGAACCATGGAAATCAATTCTGGAACCTTTGAAACCACCAGAATTGTGTGTATTCATAACAAATCCCATATCTGATCTGCTGTCATTATATATCATGCCTGCCAATGTCGCTGTTGCCATCAAAGAAGAGGATTTGGAGTGAAAATGACTGAGGGCAGTCACTGTCTAAAAGTTGAAGGAAGATGTAAGGAATGTGCAGCAGCTGTGCTCTGACATGTGACAAACCAGCTATTTGTGATGCTGAACCAGACTTGTATGATATATTTCATTTTCATATTTCATTTCTCTATGTTCCATCTTGCTCTTTTACAATACTCATCATTTCCTGTATGTGATTGGCAATGGTATGTTCCTGGTTTGCTATTTTTTCTCTTTGTTTACATACTTCATAGCCTCATGCTGCATAGTATTTAAGACTGTCTCAGTCATCCTCAATGGACATGCAATAGATTCTCCATTCTTGCTATCTAGTCTCATTGATCTGCCTGATCAAGCTTGGTGGACCACTGCATTCATATTTCCAACCCAACTCCATCTTCCATAATCCATCCTCTTTGAACTTACTACCCCATTCATGATCCCACTGATGGTCACCCACTACATATCTGGGCAACAATGAAACACATCCTTGAGAATAAAAGGTACTCTGACCCATTCATAGGAGTGGAGTTCCAAGGGCAAATCAAGCAATGCATGATCTTCCACTATGTAACTCATCTGTGCAATTTATGCCTCTTTCCCAAGATTAATGAATGGCTGGGCTCCCATTGGAATCCTCCCAAAATAGAAACAGTCAAAGGGGAATATAAACAGAAAGATCACACATAGTAGGCATAAATCCTGTCAGCCTATATGCAGGTGAATACTGGACTGTACATATACCACCCATATATATGATGTAATGCCCACCACCATATATAATGCCCATCTTCCAAATGACACCTATGCCCTGAATAAAAATCATTCACAGAAAGAAAAGAAAAAAGAGAAAATAAAGTGCATAAACAATAAAACATTGTGAATACCACAACCACAGAAAATCCCCTGACATTGAAGACCTCAGACATAACAACAAACATGGCAGAACAACTACAACTACTAGCATGAACAAACCTCATACATAGCAGCCAACTATGCAAGAGGTAATCAGTAGGACTTTATCTCCATTCTGTTATAATCACATTTTTCACTATTTAAATATCACTCCTGGCAGGAGTCAAACTTCTGATTTCCTATATAAGGAAAACCCCTATCAGAACAAGATCACTGGAACTTAGATGTTTTCCAGCATAACTTATCATGTGACTACTTATGTCAGCAGTCTAGACCACAAGTTACATGTCTAAGGGCTATGTTACACATGTATAATGTCCAATCTCTCAGAGTATTCTCAAGGTGACACTAAATTCTATAGAGATCCAAGGGGGTTACTGCTAAGACTTCAGACTCAGTCAGGAAGAGACTAGATACTACATATAATTGTGCAGATCTAGCTGGAGGAATACAGAAGTAACTACAAGATATTTATACAATTCTGAATTACCTCTGAATAATAAATGGTAACTGGAAACATATGGTACCAAACTGGGGCTTTGCAATATCAGTGAGAATAGGGGTAAACTAGACCTTCATAAAGAAAGAAAGTTGGGAAAGCAGAGGTCCATGTTCAAAAGTAATACAAACATGTAAAGTCAATCAGAGTAGAAAGGAAGGATCAAATTGCATGGTTTATCAATGATCGGAATATTCATGTAACTCAGAGGAGTGAATTCTTCAGGGAATAAACTCCAGTAGCATTCCTAGAGAAGTCCCTCATTCGAATTGTTAGAAAATGTCAAGAAGATAGAGCACTCACTTATAACAGGCTAGACTCTTATCTCTTATCTATAATGTCATATAATATCACATCTCATGCACATCATGCCCATCACATAAGGCATGCTTCTTTACTTCTTTCTCTCATGAACACACTTCTTTATGACTTATGCTTTCTTATCAACCAATCATGTATTTTCTTCTTATTATGATATACATAATGTCTCTTTATGGTATTTACACAAACATGTACACAGTGCCAACCTTATCAGATGGGGAACACTTCCTTATGGACCCTTTTTATACTCATTACATCATGGACCCTATTTTTTACTTTAGGGTACTTATATACATGGTCTTGGCCATACATAGACTATAAGTTTTGTACCCCTAAGGAATGAAAGGAGCTTTTGTTGAGCTCAATTTTTGTTGGATTGTCTTCTTACCATAACTGTGAACCATCTTCTACTTTGCCAACTGTCTTAAACTCCCTTCCTTTTTGCTGACCATCTTGCTGCTTTGACTTCATCAATTATTTTTACCACTTTAACAAATGCCAATACTATACACTTACTGCTTGGCCAACACCATCTCAGCACTGAATCTTATACTCAGCCCTTTACCTACCAATCCTTGATTTAACCTCATCTGATCCTTCTCTTCTTCATATTCACTCAGTTGGCCAGTTTCTGACTTCAGTCAACTTGGTCTTTCCCTTGATCAATCTCTTTCAAGCCTGGCCTTTGCTCAGTTAGTCTCTGACTTTGCTCTCACTCCTTAGCTTCTTTCAGAGTCTCTCTTTGAGGTGAATCTATATATTGCTCTCTTATCTCTTTTTCAGCTTGAGCAATCAGAGAATACCCCTTTTTGTCCCTTCAGCCAGGTTATAGTCTTGTCAATGGAGGGGCCAAATTGAATACCTGATGCACTGAAAAAGGTTTCCTGTAGAGGAGTGTGAATGGCTATCAGATGCCCAACTTTGGAATGCCCCTGACATGACTACTGCATTCCATCAACTTCACCCCACAAAACCACATCCATGAAAAACCATGCATTACCACTATTCAATACTTCAACATTTTCACTCCCTCTCTTTCAATGAGACTCCTGATCTACCCTGTATGTGTTCCACATATGAAGATAGATCCCCACCTAAATCATCACCTCTTTTTCCTACTTTCAAATTTGTTCACTTTCATTCTCAATTTGTTCATCCAGTATTCTATCAGGATTTTTAGAAAGGCCCTTAGGTTGCCCTTTAGGTTACTTGCTAAAACAATGAATAAACCAAAGATGGGGGTATCCTACAATGATACCCCTCCTTATATACATGTGGTCTAGTGCACGGACCACTATGTAGGGTGGGCATGGAAGCATGTAAGGTATACATGTAAGCATTTGTGAAAATGACTGGAATGTCATGGAATGATCATCAGCACATGATATGGAATGAGTCATGAAGTCACGTGTGAGCATATGTAAGTGTCATGTGAAGGCAAAAAAGATAAGTGAAAATGAATATCCTGACACATTCATTGAGGACAACAACCCTTGAGAAGGGGGTACTGTCATGAATTCACTTTATTTTTCTTGATCATCTTCATTTGTAAGTCTGATTCATCATACATGTTGCTTTCACCTTGTGTAAATCTCTACATGTATACATAATCCTATAGGAGAACTCAAGAACACCTTAGTGTGTTTTTTGTTGTTCTCCAGGCAAGTATTTCTGTTGTACATGCTACACTTCTAATAAATGTTGTTCTTCAGTCTGCTCATCTCATTGTTTGAGTGCACTTGCTTTGTTGATCCTAACAGAACCATCCTGCTGGGTAAACACACAAAAGCATGAATCAATCACCTTTTTTCTTTAACCCACTTGTAGATTGTCTGAAACATGTTCCATACTCTGTTCAAACAACCATCCCACTTATCATCATTATCAGCCCATGCTTTTGCACCTTGATGCTTGGGAAGACATGCTAATGCCAGGTCAGCTAGCAATCAGCATAGTTATCAGGACTTCCAGAAAGGCCCTTAGATTGCCCTTTGGATTACTATTACTTGGTAAAACAATGAATAAACTGAAGATGGATGTATCCTACAATGATACCCTGCCTTATATACATGCGATCTGGTGCACAGACCACTATGTAGGGCAGGCATGAAAGCATCTAGGATATACGCATAAGCAATTGTGGAAGGGAATGGAACGTCGTGAAATGACTGTCACCACATGATATGGACTGAGTCATGAAGTCACATGGGAGTGTACATAATTATCATGTGAAGGCGAAATAGATAATGGAAAATGAATATTCTGACATAATCTTCTCTTTAAGGATCAATGTCTGTGTTGATTGGAGGAATTTCAAAGAGCGAGTTGTCGAGACATTTGTAATGATGTTGGAACTCTAAGAATACCAGATCCTCAAAGGTAGGGGTACCGGTACAGGATGGGCAGGTGCAAATGGGTTTGTGAGGCAGGGTAATAAGACTGGGTGTTTCAATGTCTACGGGGCAAAGTTGAAGTCTCTGAATGGGACGAGCTGCCGTGGGATGTTTGTGATGGAAGTGTTTGATAGCATCCTGGGTGTGAGGCAAATCATTGATGGAAAGCCACTCATCTTCTTCAACTGGGAATCCTTTCCAATGTACCAGGTAAGCAAACTTTTCTCCTCATAACCAAGAATTGACAACTTCTTCAACTTCCTGTTCAGGAATGTCATCAATGAGGTCAGGTGTCAGTGGCAGTGGGATTATCTGAGTACTATAAGTGGGGGTATGGTATGAATGAAGAAGCAATTCATGGAAGACGGGATGTATTGCCCTCCATCCGTGCAGTAAATCCAGTTTATGTTACGAACGCTCTTTCCCCTATTTAAAACTCGCTCATGGCAGGAGTCGAACTCCTGACCTCCTATATAAGGAAAACCCCTATCGGCACAAGGCCACTGGGACTTAGACATTTTCCAGCATAACTTAACACGTGATTGCTTACATCAGCAGTCTAGACCACAAGTCACGTGACTTGTTACATGCCGAAGGGCTAGACCCTTATCTCTTATCTATGATGTCATGATGACAACATACCTCATGCCCAACATGCCCATCACACGAGGCATGCTTCTTTACTTCTTTCTCTCACGGACACGCTTCCTTATGACTCATGCATTCTTATCAACCAATCATGTATTTTCTTCTTATCATGGTACGATGTCTCTTTATGGTATTTACACAAACATGTACATACAGTAGAATAGTATATAAACCCCAGGACTTCGAGGCTGGAGTCCCCAGCTTTGAAGTCTTGGAGATTTCCTCACAAGCTTATTGCTCTAAGGACCAAAGGGTCACTCAGCTCTATTCTTTGCTTCATCTTTATTCTTGAGTTGTTTCACAGATGAGTCACACTAAATAAGTAAGCAGTATTGCAAAGACAATGGTAAAAGAAAGGACCCAAGTGGGGCTCAAACAGCGAGGGCAAAGGTCCTTTGGTGTACATGGAAAGCAAAGTAGGAAAAAGAAAGGGGGGTCCAATGAATCATAACAGAGACACATGGTAGGCAGGATGGGGCCAAGAGGCTTGCCAAGAGTTTGGTTATGATAGCGCAAGTATGGAGTGACCAGTGTCGGAATGATGGACTTCCATGTGTTATAGAGGCATTCAGATTGTATATCTGGATTGGTTTGTCATGCACATTTGAGGGGTGGAACATCAATGTCAGAGATCTGTTCAGGCTCAAGAATAGGAGAGTGGAAGTCAGAAATATCAAAGTCAAAATTAGATGATATGTTTTCGTCATTCGATGCAGTGTCATGGAGAGCACGATCATTATTAGGGATTGGTGCCAGTTCAGTGCTGACAGGTTAAGAGCACTGTTGGTTGAGTAACATCTGGAGCTGTTGGACATGTTTGCAATGTTGAGCACTTTGGCCAGGAATAGAGACCACTTGCTGTGTTTTGTGCTTATTCTGTGGTCGTCTGGGACTTGAAAAGTGCTGGCCAAGGCCAGTTGTAGAGGTCTGAGTGCTGCACATTCCAGGTAGAGGAGGTATGACAAACAGAAAACTGTCAAAAGAAAAATGTAGGAGATACGGAAGGTCTCAGACTCAGAATGACTAGGAAGTGCATTTCGGGGTTCTTGAAAAACCTCCCAGAGGAGGCCTATTGGGCCTCGTGAGTGATGCAGGAGGCAGCTGCTGGAAGGATATTTGGAGGCTCACGAGGTACTGGCAAGGCATGTTGCACCAGATGAGGAGGATATTTGGAGGTCCATGAGGCACTGACAGGGCATGGCACATAGCTAATCAACCTCTTCAGATGGTCTATTTTTAGAACCTTGTGAGGTTGGGCCTGAGAGATGTATAATCTCTGACATAAAATTATGGCCTGTAAGGCATCTATAAGTACTGAAAATGTAATGCCTGAGGTGGGGGAATGCAGCTACTCAGCCATGTGTGGCTTGTACTATGCATGTGACTGTATCACGTGCTGATTTCAAACAGTACAGTACCAGAAATAGGATTACTTCCTGTGCAGAGTTGCCTTCCACAGCATTACACACTCACGGTGTGACCTCGTCTCTAGGCATCAGCCTGGGCCATATCGGTTTGAAACAACTATACATGAAGTTTTCATCATTTTTGGTTCTGAACAAAATCCGATGAATCTCCTCCAACTCGATGGGAGACATGCCACCTGGGCGTAAATAATGTCTGGTCTATTCACACGCAATCACCTCGCTAACATATGGTCTATAGTGGGTGTTTCATGATCTTGTATGAGAGACTTTCATCTCTGTCGTCGGCTATGTATTTCAGTATAAAAGAAATGCGAATGTGCTGAAGAGCCCATACCGGATCACGTTGGCCCCTACCGGTCCCTAGATGCTTTCCTTGACTTTCCTTGTACTCTCACTATTTTCCGTTTGCGATGCATCGATGCGGCATTTACGATCATTGCGCTTGGACTATCCACAAGCACTCGGCGCTAGATCTGAAAATGTACTTGGTCCTGTGAGCGGATTTCAAGTCGCAAACAACTACATTGCGCCGGATGGGTACAACCGATCGTGCGTTGACGTTCTTGGTTGTCGTTAAAAGTGACAACGATGTTTTGTAGAGCGGTTCTAGTCAATGGCGTTTTTCCTGGGCCATTAATTCAAGCGCAAAGCGTAAGGGTAGCGATCATATACGTGCTGTTCTCTTACAAGTTACGCCTTTCTAGGACGATACGTTTGCTGTACTGGTCGACAATCGACTTACGGACGATACCATGCCTTTGGATACTAGTGTCGTGAGTGGTTATACATTCATTCATTCAATCGTACCAAGTCGCCTGCCACAGCATTGGCACGGGATTTTCCAGCGACAATCCGACTATGCCGATGGCGTTCCATATGTCACCCAGTGCCCAATTAGTCAAAATGCGTCATTCGAATATACGTTCAATGCCACCGGTCAGAGTGGAACATACTGGTATCACTCGCATTATTCAAATCAGTATTGCGACGGACTTCGAGGTCCATTGGTCATCTATGATTCTAGTGACCCTCTGGAATATTTGTATGATGTGGATGATGGTAATTTACCGCGAAATTCATGACTGATCATTATCTTACAACTTCAAACAGAGAGTACGGTGATTACGCTGTCAGATTGGTAAGCGTAATCATATGTAGCAGAGAATTTACTGACATGGATTCAGGTATCACATTCCTTCTATCGAGCTTGGCGAAATCTTCGGTGCGATTACTGCAAACGCGACCCTGATCAATGGCAGGGGGCGCTATTCTGGAGGTCCATCGGTCCCACTTTCGGTCGTTAACGTCACACATGGGCTGCGGTATCGACTCCGCATCGTTTCCCTATCTTGTGACCCTTCCTTCAACTTCACGATCGATGGTCACCGCATGACTGTCATCGAGGCCGATGGGGGCGAAGTGGTCCCCATTGAAGTTGACTCCTTGCTTATTTTTGCTGGCCAGCGCTATTCTGTCGTTATCACAGCAAATCAGACGGTCGGAAACTATTGGATTCGTGCCTTGAGTTCCGCTACCAACGCC
>JBBPMF010000435.1:0-27305 GCA_038090175.1 Austroboletus eburneus | reverse complement strand
CAGTCCATATGGCTAAGCTCCGAGTTATTGGGCTTTGACCCACGAGCCTCGCCGCCCATGCCTGTCGATGGGCCAGTATATATGTGTCGGGTGACCTAGAGTAAGGTTAGCCGAGAGACGACGACACAATAACAAAATTAGCGACTTACCTGTTCGATATAAAATCCGTGGAAGAATCCTTTGAGCATGTTTGTCTTGTCGAATTTTCAACCATTGTCTTCCCATTAAAAAGCTGGGTAGTTTGTGGAAGTCATCTTGATTTTCCCATTCTCAAGTTTCTTGCGTGTCCTAGTACTCCTTTGGTATCAGTATTTATGTAGGAAGCATGACTTACTCTTTAGGATCGCTGGCATAAGCTTCCACAGACCTGACAGGACAGAGATACCCAGCGAGCACTGGGTGGTTCAGTCCCAATTCAGACCGCGAGGCTCCAGGAGGGATCAGAGGAGATAGAGAAGTGGCCCCCGGATTTGGAGTCACGTATCCAGCCAGTCGTTTGCGCAAATTTCCGGCATCATTAGTTCTCGCCTCGTTTATGCCCTTGTTTATCTCAAGCACGATCATAATCTGCTGATGAAATAAATATATGCGCATACACTCACCTTTTGGCAGGCTTTTTTAAGCTGGGACGATCGTGAGGGGTGGTCGATCAAAACCTTGATGCCTGGAACGAGGTGGAGGAGCATGGCATACATGCGTTTATAGCGAGCAATCGTTCTGTCAGATCTATAGAGACCAAGATTGATTACTAGATAAAAAGACGTATGTGATCTGACTTACAATTTACTCAACCGTTGATCCTGGTGCTCTCGAACTCACTCGGTCTCGGATTCGCTCAAGTCACCAGTGTCAGCAGCCTCAGCCTGCTTGACAAGCAACACGACGTCAATGACATGGCTGATGTCGGCAAGCATATCATGACAACGCGCGATAACACGGCCCGCAACCTTGCATTCTGCTGGATTAACCCCTAGGTTGTCGTTGGGTTCAGATCCTGAGTCATCCTCACTACCAGAACTAGAGTTATCGAGCACAGCATCAGGTTTTCTTGCAACAGTATCAGTCAGGCTGGGAGCTGAGCACAAAATCACTACCTTTTGTGCTTGGGTGCATGTTTCTGATGTTTCTTAATCTGTTGGCCACACTCATCAGGAGTCCGGGAGCGTTTTTTGCTGCTGGATGTTGATGATGACAACGGCATGATGGAGGTAAGAGCAGAAGCAGTGCTGGAAATGAGCGTGTGAAACCAGAGATAAAATAGATCTATATGGCACTTGTCGGACTCTATCTAGTACTACAAGGCTGTCGCCGTCGCAATGATTTCCCTAGTACGGTAAGTTCTTCAGCCGCAATCGCCAAAGGCAGTTCGTTTGGCTAACTTGTCACTTTCAGATAGCCTTTGTATATATAAATACGCCCATAATGTCATGTTTGGATTAGCATCTTACCCATGACTGTTGTCTGCATTGGTTGTGGCAAAATGTTCCAAACTCAACGCTCTCTGAGTGCTCATCACCTGCGATGCAATGCTAACAAGTCCCTTTCTGAAGACATTCATTCCTGGCATCATCGACAACAAAGACTCAAGGACAGCAAGAAGCGCAAGCATAGATCATCAAGTCCACAAGTAGAATCGGAGCCGGTCTCTTCACTTCAGCCTCAGACAGGTCTCCCAAGGGCCTCGCCACCATTTCCATCGGACATTGATGAGTCAGGACATGTTGACCAGCTGGGAGGTATCGACAAGTTTGAGTTTCAGATACGCACTTTATAGCCCTATAGCTTTGTTCACACAATAGAATGACGACGAGGGCATAGCACCTGTGGTGGCCCCAACACCACAGCTGAGCTGACGACACAACGCGACGACCCGTGGCGACGACAAGCACGGCGCCCCACGGCCGACAATGACAATGTGTGACGCGAGTGCGGCGTGCCCAACACCACGACCGACGACGACGTGAGTGCGGTTCCCCCAACACCACGACGATGGTTGATGGGGTCACAGGCACCCCCAGCCTCCCTTGCCCTTTCGTTCACACACAGTGAGTACCTTCAGCGCTTCCTCACCCTCTCGTGCTCTCATTCACACACAGAAAACATCCCCGGTGCCCCCCACCATTCCGTTCACGCACGGACGCCGGCTCTTCGTCAACACACCCCATCAACACTGACGCCAGCGGTGGTAGGACAACGACGACGCACTGCAGCGACGATGGCGACCCATCAACACTAGTGACAGTGGGTCGCTGGCCTCAGCGACAGCAAAACAACGTAACAGCGGCCCGTCTCGCCATCAGCAATGACAACCGTGCAGGCATCACATCGCCAGCTCCAGCGACGGCAGGACGATGACGACGAGGCATCGGCGCCCCATCAACACCAATGCCAACGATGGCAGGACGACGACGATTACACGATGATATCGACGGCAGTGCCCCACACCAACGACGGCAAGACGACGCCGACGCCGATGCAACAGTGGTCACGCCTTCAAGACGACGACGCAACGGCGGCACCCCATCAACACAACCGATGGCAAAACGACTATGATGCTGATGCAACAGCGGCCACGCCGTCATTAAACAGCAACGAAACGATGGAAGTTCGGGTTCAAACTGGGTTCAAACTTGAACCGAACTTTGTAGAACCAGTTCTACAAAGTTTGGTTCAAGTTTGGTTCAAGCTCGGCCTGCCAGCACTAGGTTCAGGTTCAGGTTCGGGAAAAACCTGCCCCGAACCAGACTGAGCTAACTTTGGCAGCCCTAACTGTGTGGACCCCCTATCACCATTTTCAAAGCCGAAGCAGATGGATGTTTTATAGGTCCGCTGGTTTCGCCGAGATGCTAACTTCATCTCTGGGTGGGATGCAAAGCGACTTCCCTGTCTTCAGTTCTTCGATCAGGACCATTTAGCCAACGCTTTCGGCTTTGTTGATCCGGACTGCGTGATTAGGGGCATTCATTTGATTCCGGCATTTGTGGTCGGTCCAACAGATGATCTTCTTGGCGACTCTTTCGTACATGAGATGCCATTAGCAGAGGGGTGGGCAGGCAGATCAGATTGGACATTTTTATACATCAACATGTAAGTTCTACCCTTGTGCACCTAGTTTGCTGCTAACTCGAACCCCATAGCTTTGTCGACAGAGACATGTCTATGCATTTCCGTGGTGGCGGAATTGGCCACAAAGTCACAAGAGATTGGGATGATATATTGCAGGCGGAAGGACGTCACGACCCGCCAGACGACTCAGACAGTGAGGAGATAGATGAGGACGTTCACAGGGACGAAGTGGACAATGGGGAGGAGTTTGAGGATGGGGAGGAGTTTGAGGATAGGGAGGAGCTCGAGGATAGGGAGGATGGTGGGGATGAACTTGAAGAAGACAGCTCTTGGCCTCAGGATGATGCGAACAGAATCGATGACGGCGTCGATGTTGTCGTTGCAGATGATGGGGAGGAGCTGGATGAGAACGTCTGGGATGCTGAGGGGTATGATGCATTGTAGGTCTTGCGAACATTCACGCCACACATCATGTATGAGATGAGCATGTATGTTATTATCAGAATTGCGCTGCTTAAGTGTTTTCATCGCATAATCTCTGCTGCTTCGTCCGCACAGACGAGCAGATGCATCACCGATGACGCGTTTGATTTGAAATTGACAGCGCGACTGACTTCTGTCACGTGTTTGTCACATGGTGGGAAACGTTGCCTAACATGTCACACAACGTCAGAAATTGACCATTTTTGTGATGAGCGCGCGCCCAAACACTAAAGGTTGTCCGAGTCCAGTGTCCAGCTCTGGTGCACGATTCAGCAAAGTTTTCACTTTACACAATGCACACTAAGAGTAGCTGAACGTACCATGCGAGGATAGCACCTCCGACATTGTTGTCTCTCATGGCAGACCGTTCCTATAATATCGAGCCGTCGTAGCATAATACAACCAAAAAGGTACCTCACTCCAGTGGTATCTCCGACATGCCGCTTCACCGTTGCAGTCACTTCACCATACACCAGCCCTGCCCACTGCACATATTGTTGGATTGCACAGGTCGAAGTTGGTGTACAGGAATGGTGTTTGGGAAAATATATCATTCGCTCTCAAATAGGTACGTCGTATCTAACGAATCTTCAAGAATCGTTTCCACCAATGATAATGCTCTATACTGTAGAAACAAGGAAGAACGTTAAACTCTTGTATGTGTACGTGTAATCATGCCGAAAGTTTTATTAATTATGGGCTGTATTGTTTAGATCGCAACGAACGGATGGATTGCAGATGTGAACAAACTTGCACGGGCAGCCGTGAAGGATGATAATCGATCATGGCTGCCAGCCGCATCAATCAGTCGCCAGTGTACTTTTCCAAAAAGAGAAGAATAGTACAGCGATATCCAGACCAAAACTTCAGCTGCGAGCTTCGTCGGCCACTGACTATTGAATTTAAAAAGAAGGCGTTAGAAGACCTTTGCGTGGTTCTGAAGCCTTCACGGTCAGATGGAACTGGGTGCTGAGATACTGTTTTTCAGGAATGTCTCCGATCAATAAAAGCCTCTATGGCGTTGTATGTTGATCATCAAGTCAAAACAGCCATTCTGATGTATCGTTCTCCAGGACTATAAGTTGCGTACCTGGCACCCTAAGAATTAAACTCCCACCACACTTCATCTTTGTTTTCCTACTCGTCCCATCGTCATTTGCTAGACTATGTCCTCTTTCCTGCGGACTGCCCTGGATGACCTATTCATGAAAGACTACATGTCTGGTATGTATACTCGTCCATTCGTCCAAGCCACACTGAGGATAGATAACGAATAATTATATGTAGTCGTTATCACTATTGCCATTGGATATGATTATGGTGCGTCGTCGTAAGGACTCCCTACAATTTTACTGACCTCTAGATGTGTTGTTAGCCCTTACATTCTCCCAGGAGGCATGGTTGGCATCCTGTGATATTGTATGTCTTACTGATACCAATCCATTCAGATAGATTACATCTGGGTCAACAATAAATATTTTGTCAAATGGAGATGTTTCTGATAATTCAGCAGAGAAAACCTTGGACTTGGATGACAACTTTATTCGTTGCCGTATGCACAGATTCTGCTGCATATGTCGAGATACTCAATGAGTCGTAGATTCGCTATTGTGGTCTTGTCATTGTCGCGTGAGTCTGAAGTCTACGGTCGTCGCTGGATACATACTAAAAGGCGATTCTGATTGTCAGGTTGAATGGCTTTGCTCGTATGTCTCTCTGTGTTTCGCACTTGGAACATGGAGCTCATCGACTCAAGTTGGAAGCAGCTTCTTTCCTGGTCCTAAAAAAGTACACATCCTTTACTATCAATAAGCTGACGAAAGCTCATACTGAATTCTGGTCATGTCTTTAGAAGTAGGTATTACATCTCCCATCTTTATCAAAAATAAGTCATCGACATGACACTAACACACCAAACAGTTGTAAGAACGTTTGCTCTCGGGCTAATAAATCATTTACCATGATTGCTTCAAGGTGTAATAGCCCGGATTATCTCTGGCTGGGCATATGCTCTCTTTCTGTGTTCGGCCGACCGTGAGTGTTCTCGTTGTCTGTGAATGTAACTTCTAAATTACGTGACAACAGTGATGATGCTCCTTCGCGTATGGGCCATGTATAATCAATCAAGACTGATTCTCATAATTCTGCTGGCACTTTTAATACCGGAGATTGTCTCCCTCGTCCTCTCAAACGTTATCTACAGTGATCCAAAGAATTTGTTGGGTGCGTGGGTCGCCGAACTGGCCTTCTAGTGCCAAATCAGCTGACCGCCATCGCCTTCTTTGCTTCCCATCGCAGTGGACGTCAGTCAAATACTGAATCATTCGCATTGTACAGTTGAAATTTCGGCCTCCTATCCTTGGATAGTAATGCTATGTATCATTCCCCAAGTCATCAACAGTACAATAATATGTATCCTTGCGGTGGTCAGATGCACGAAAGAGTTGCTCCAGACATACCGAATAAAAAAACGATGGGAACTTAATCGGTACATGGACATGCTCATTAAGCAGGGCGTCGTTTACTTTTTCGCGTAAGTCTCCCCCCTCCCCTTACAATACAAGAAACAAGCTAAAGATGAGCACACTAGGATATTGATGTTCCAGCTCCTCAGCCTGTTGGACAGTTTAAATATGATTCCATCAGCGAGATGGCAATCTGTGCTGTTAGGCATGCAATATGTGCCGATTTTCACCCTATCCCCCCGGTTCGCTATCAGCATGCGGAAGCTGTACGCACGAGATGAGCGACGCGGAGTCATCGATAGTGAGTTTAGCTTGTCGGTTTCTTGCATTGGTGAACTGGTAATCATCTTCGCAGACCATGACGTCGAGCAGAACGAGCCTGAGTAAAGCCTCAAACTCACCTCATATGGCACTGCAGAAAGCGACGGCCTTTCTTGTTCTCTGTCTAAGTAAACATCTTAAGGTAGTGTAACTATATACTTTTTGTGTATTTGGAATGCTTCGGAGAGAAAAAAGTCAACTCCTTCATTTCCTCGCAGAGTCGCAGGGAGAAAATAGGCTAAAGCAAATGGTGGAAAATCAAAGGGCTCAACCGGGAATTGAACCCGGGTCACGTACATCTTCACCACCATTGTGGCGGGGACCACCCGAAGCACGTATCATGCTACTAGACCATTGAGCCACATGATATAATTGCGAATGATTCGCACCAAGTCCATCTTCCAATTCCAACAACACAGATGGGCCGCAAAGCTGAGAACGATAGCCGATCGGATGTCAGTCAAATGACCCTCGGGTCGTCCCTAATTTCCTTTTTCGTCCTCGCGCCTCACTAAGGGACTCCGCGTCCGTTCGCCTCGATGACTGTAAGAAAAATGCGAAAATAAAAAATAAAAATCACATTTGTGTTCTGGATAGAATTAGCTATCCAATGTGTCCAAAACAATGGCACCCAAGAAAAATTTATTGCGCGCAGTTCCACTGTTCGGCATGCCGCCACCCTTACCATTCGTAACAAAGGCACGATCCGGGATCTCCCGATGATCATTCTGCGCCTGCTACGGCTTTAGTTTTCTGAATTATAGATACTTGTGTACAGTCCACAATTTAGCGTGAACGCCAAATACCAAAGAAACTATCGGAACACAAGGCCAATTCCAATCCCAATACAAAAGCTGCCTAGCAGCGCGATTCGCACCTCACCGTCAGACAACTTCGCCCAAGCCCTCGACACGTTCTTCTGTAAATGGTCCCTGACCGGTGCAAGAAGCGAAAGGGAAAGCGACACCAAGCTGGAAAGGTGGAGGGGGTCGACACAAGGCACGCCCGAGTGTATCGCATCAGACCACCCTGGAATGGTCTCCCTCGTGCGGGCAGCAACGTCCTGAGACAATCGTATTTCCCACTCAGCCTCCCACCTGGCCTTGTCCCAGCCTTGTGATGTCTCGGCGATGTAATGTACCGTTTCACGGTGGCTTGCAGCAATGTTTTCTACTGCGCATTCGACTTCTCTCCAACGCAAGAACCGTTCGGCTGCTTCGTAGCGCAAGGACGAAAGTGTCTCTGGTGACCGGAATAAGCCGTTGCGGAGCGCCAGAGGAGAAATGGGTCTGAACGAAGACATGTGGGGTCGTGAAGGGAATCTGGTCTGATCCACGCCATGGCGAAGCAGAATGACAGGGATGTGGGGCGCAAGGACGTCAATAAGGTCATTTTCGGAGCTTGAAGGTCCTGTGTACAAATGTATTTGACCTCTGCGCATTCACGGGAAGAGGAGAGGCTTACCAGATTCTGTCAGAATTATAAGAGCTGTGTATAGCGGGGTCCACGGTGAAGCAATCAAGTTAGCCAGGACGACAGATGGCTGACATCGTTGGTCAATTATTTCCAGCAAAGAGTGAAACGGTGAATGGATGGTTGGCAGTATGGACGAAGCCTGGTGCCCATCTCTTCGTCAGAATGAACTCGTCACGGGACAGGCGCACGCACGTCATTACGAATGTTGTGGCGGGTAACAAACTCGATGTTGCGTGATGGCTCAAACTTCTCAAGACCATGCGCGTCCTTGTGTTCAATCCAGTCTGTCGAAGCACGTAGCACGAAGCCGTCGCTGCTCGCCTCCCATTGACCAGCATCTACCACGTCCTCGTTATCGGCCAATAAGAGATTAAGGACCAGATTGCGGTCTTCGACACCATCGCCGACTACAAGTATGCGTATGTCGCCCAGGGTCTTGCCGTAGTGTGTCGGTCGCGGGAGGGCCTCTGGGAGGGCCAGGGAGGGGATGATAAGCCCCTGTGTGGAATCTCTGGCATGGTCGGAGTGATGATGCAAGTGTGGGGGACTGGCGGCGGCAGAGGAGAAGAAGAAAGAAGAGCCAACGGATGGGAGTGAGGATATGGACTCTGACGGGCTGTCGGGGGGCGAAGGAAGGGCGCTTGAGCGGGGAGACGATGGCTGAGAAATACCGGGAGCCGAGATAAATTCTTGTCGGGGATGAAGAGTACGTATAGTGGAAGTACTGGTGGATATGGCTTGGACGGACTCCATGGTAGAGAGGGAGGAGGAGGAGGACTAGCAGCAGCCAGTGCTGCCATTGCAGCTAATTTGCCCAGCTACACGTGTTCGGTTTGTTTGTCTCCTAATTGTCACCCCGAATCAATCACACCTTGTCCATCGCACCACAATTCGCGTAGATAACGACATCACGTTCGAATAACAAGGAACTGCTCAGGGATCTCTGGGTTCTCCTGCGGAGCTAGTGTCGGCACTACCACTTTTTCCCCATTCTCATCCTCGTGCACGGTTCTCTTCACCTAACAACTCGCCAAGTAAGGACTAAACCATGCCACACGACGCATACCGCTCTCACCTGCCACACCTGGGAATTACATCCGATATGGGTCAGCGTAGGCGAACATAAGGATACGATCAAGTTCGCTCTCTCCATCAGTATCGGTGGCGACATTATCGAGGGTTCGCTCGTTACCATCGGAAAGCCAATGTGAAGTGTGCAGAGGTTCTTGGCCAATCCAAACAGCCGCGCGGCATCGTCCTCGAAAATACGATAATGTCACATGCGGAGGAGCGACTGCGATCAGCTGGAGACTCACTAGTTCCCCTTGATCCGCAACTATAAATAATTCCTCCAGCAGTGGACACTGTGAACATATCGTCTTTAATGCCGACAGACCAATCTGCATGCGATGGACTGAGAATCTCCTCAGTCGATGCCCGTGTCTCGCCACTATACGCTCCCAAAAGTCGTCTGGTATGGGTGTCCTTGTCCTTATCGACGTGCTCGTGGAATATATTGAGAATAACTCTAGTGGCGCACAAGATAAGAGGTCTTCGATGTCATGCGTCCACTCGGCCAGAGGGACATGGATGTGAACGGTCAGAGCAATCGCTCTTAATCGTCTGAGTGCATCGCTCTGGAGGCACGTCGCTTTGAATGCGCCCATATCCTATCAGACACAATTGAGGCTAGCCAGTCGAGCTCATGCACAGAACCCCTACAAATGACTGTGACAGGCCCTCGACGCTTATCCCGAGAAGCCCATTCTTGCTGGCCGAAGCGATCATCCCCATACCTAGATGGGTCACTTTGGGACACCCAACGATAGATAGGTACTCCAGACCGTAAAGGTCTGGTGCCAGGTGTACTAGAAGTGCATCGGTCACTTGTGTCGATGCCTGCCGATTGTGCATAATTCGTTGTCCAACCATTTAAATTTGTATGAAGCACCTTACCTTACAAATGATCGTGAGGCTCCGAAGCGTTTTGCCTGTGATCGATATCCAGATAGGGAGAATGTCTAGAACATGAGTACTAGGCATAATCAACGAGACCTTACTCAAACGAGAAAATCGCTTCAGTAAATTTGGGTCATATCCGCTATCGTTACCATTGAGCTCCAGCTCATTGAGTTGTGGGCAATCGCCTAGAGACTCGAGCACGGTGGAATGGAGAGATCCATCCCTGGTCCACGTACAAGACCTCAAATTAACACAGTTTTTGATCCCCTGAGCACACAGTCGCAGTAACTCGGCTTGTCTATCGTAAGAGAGGCCTTTGGGAAAGTCTTTGATCTCTACCAAAGTCACTACGATGAGTGACTGAGGTTATGAGCAGTCAGTGATTACTCGCCTAGTTTCTCTACATAACGGGCGAGATGAGGGCACCCAGATATTGTTCGGAAGAGTAAAACGACCTGTGTGGAGAGCGCTTGAACGAGTAACTTATGGAAAAGGGATCTCTGCTCTATACCAACCTTAGATTTCGCATCCTTGTACCAGGGATATATGAATACGCGACGATATAGCAAAGGGGTGGTGAATTTGTTGAATGTTTTATTCACAAAACATAGCGCGGATAAGTGCTGGGGCTTGGGAACGAATCCAAAGATTACTGGGAGTAGCTCAGGTGGAAGTTCGAGGAAAACGGCCATCCAAGCTAATTGCTTGCTAATGTGACTGTCGCGAACTTCGAGTACAAAGCTGACTAATCAAACCGTCAACAGCTTTCATTCACCAGCAAGCTCGCCCTTTCCTCACATACCAGCACAATCTCGGTCCAATGGATTTAGAAGACGATTTCATGATGCAAGACTCAGATCCTATTCAGGCCGAGAACGAGGAGGAGGAGGAAGTCGAACAAGCTCAACCGGAGCGCAGAACCGGAAAGTCTCGAGGGTCTATTTACGACGACCTAGACGACGACGACGAAGAAGAAGAGGAAGAGGAGGATCACCGCGGAAGAAAACGCGCAAAGGTTCGGGTTCAGTTTCATTGCTACGTTGGTTTCGTGCTCATCCACACTACCTGTAACAGCGTCATAAGCGCAATGCAATTAACCGCTTCCTCGATGTAGAGGCCGAGGTTGACACAGACGAGGAGGAGGAGGAAGAGGAGGAGGAAGCTGGCAGTGGTACGCCTCGCTATCAGATTGCTGTGACCACAGCCCTAACCACTTTTGCTAGACGAGTTCATTGCGGACGCTGGTCTCGAGGGAGATGAAGATGATGTGAATCGACGAGCAGCTGTCAACGCTCGGCTTGATCAAAGAGAGAGAGAACTGAGCGAACAAGACTTGGCCAAAATCGCACAGAATTTACACGAACGCTATGGACGCGCCGCCGTACGGTATACGGGGGACATGAACGAGGTTCCTCAGCGTTTACTCATGCCCTCAGTACACGATGCGAGCTTATGGCAAGTTAGAGTCAAGGTATCGTGTCAGTCTTCTCGGGATTGCGTATTCTCTTACCGCTTTTCAGCCTGGAAGGGAGCGAGATATCGTATTCAGTCTCATACGCAAGGCGATCGATCTCGAGTATACGGCTCAACCTGTTTCAATATTGTCGGCTTTTGAACGAGACTCTTTGCCGGGGATGATATACGTGGAGGCCCGTAGCGCCAAACAGGTCATAGAGGCATGTAAAGGTCTCGTCGGCGTCTACCCCGCTCGGGGCGTCACCTTGGTGCCCATCGAAGAAATGGCCAGTCTTCTGCAAATTAAGAAGCAGGACTTGACGGTCACTCCCGGAGCATGGGTCCGTATACGCCGCGGTAAATACCAGGGCGATCTCGCGCAGGTCATGGACATAACCGAAAATGGCGAGGATGTTGGCCTCAAGTTTATCCCTCGTATTGATCTTAACCCGAGGGACGACGCGAGCGTTGATGGAAGGAAGCGGAAAAAAGCCATGACTGGTGCCTCTACGATGCGGCCTCCGCAACGGTTCTTCAATTACGAGGAGGTAGTCAAGGTATATGGTCGCAAACAAGTCTCTAAACGGAATCAAGTATACGTCTTTCAAAACGATACGTACAAGGATGGTTTCATCGAGAAAGACTTCAAACTATCGGCGCTGCAGCTGGACGACGTCAATCCTACTTTGGATGAAATTACTCGATTTACTCGAGGACAAGACGGTGCCGAAAATGAGAATCCGGTCGACCTCTCGATCATCGCAGAGGCGTCGCGGAAAGCAGCGATCTCCGTCCTCCAACCTGGTGACCATGTTGAAGTCTTTGAGGGTGAACAAGCGGGTGTACATGGGGTCGTCGATTCGATCAACCAGGACGTCGTCACCGTCACTGCCGTCGGCGTCGACATTGACGGTCAAAAAGTCGATGTTCCAGCTCGCAGCGTCCGCAAGCGATTCAAACCTGGTGACCATGTCAAAGTGATGACTGGTCAGAATGCCGACGAAACTGGTCTTGTTGTTTCTGTTTCTGACAATGTAGTCACATTCCTTTCCGATATGTCAATGCAGGAAGTAGGTTATCTTGTTTGTACTATTGCTATACGTTCACAGTGTTTTCATTCAGGTTTCTGTGTTCTCAAAAGATCTTCGTGAGGCTGCCGAAGTGGGTTCCGGCACTAACATCGTGGGAAACTACGAGCTGCATGATTTGGTTCAACTTGAGTAAGTGAACACCTAGCCTTCGACTTTCCATTACTGATGGCACTTGCAGTCCACAAACCGTGGGTGTGATCTTCAAAACAGACCGCGATTCCTTTCGAGTACTCGATCAGAATGGTCAAGTACGACTAGTCCAACCCCATCAGATATCCATGCGCAGGGATTCCAATCGTGCAATAGCGACGGACTCGGAGGGTCACGAGCTTCGTATGAATGACAATGTCCGAGAAGTAGATGGAGAGGTTCGTTCAAAGCAGCTATTTGCCGATCTTTTCTTACTTGTTCTACAGGGTCGCAAAGGAAGAGTTCTTCATATCCACCAATCATTCTTTGCCTTCTTGCATAACCGCGATATTTCCGAGAATGGTGGTGTATTTGTCACTCGTGCGCGTTCCCTGGCTTCATTGGCACCCAAGGGAAATCTTGTCAAACCGGGAACGGACCTTGGCAAGATGAATCCACATGTGGCCGGTGGTGCGCCTACAGGAGGTATGGTAGGCTCTGCCATGGCTCGCGGTCCGCGAGATCGGGACATTGGTGCCCACGTCGCTGTGATCAAGGGTCCACAAAAGGGGTACGTCGGGATCATCAAGGATACCAACGGTAACCTAGCCCGTGTGGAGTTACACACCGGGAACAAGGTAATTACCATTGACAAGCAAAAGCTCCACCGAAAACTGTAAGTAAAATGAACAATTCTCGATCTTTTGGTTCTAAGCGTCCGTAGACCCGATGGGTCGCTCGTTCCGCTGAATAAACCTTACAATCCGAATGCTGGACAAGGTGGCTTCAAGACCCCGGGAGCACCAGCGCGGACACCCAACCCTTATGCGCAAGCGGGGGGTCGCACGCCTGGATGGGGTGGTGGTGGCCGTACACCAAACCCGTATGCGACTGGCGATGGAAGGACTCCCGCGTGGAATGCTTCTTCCAGAACGCCGAATCCATTTGCTGGCGACGGTGGTAAGACTCCAGCTTGGAATGCGTCATCACGTACGCCGAATCCATACCAAGATGGCGGGAAAACGCCTGCTTGGAACGCGTCATCACGAACGCCTAATCCCTATCAAGACGGTAGCAAGACCCCAGCGTGGAGTGCTCCCTCGAGGACGCCTAACCCATATGTGAACAGCGAATCTCCGAGCTGGGGTAACGACGGTGGAAGAACGCCTGCCAGTGGTGGTTGGGGCGGGGGATGGGGGGCTGGTTCGGATACTAACAACACGTGGGGCAACACGTCGCCTGCGCGGCCAGCAGATGCAGGATATTCGTCATGGGTAAGTGCTCGAATCTCGTGAGTTCACCCGCAGCTTATCATTTTTATGAATAGTCTGCGCCCACACCAGCGGCTGCTCCAACGCCATTTGCTGCACCCACGCCGGCCGCGTCATATCCGAGTGCGCCAACGCCTCACACTATGGGGTCGTCAGGGTTTACTATGCACTCGGCCCCGACACCCGGAGTCTTGGCCGCAGAAGAGGATGATTCGAGTGAGTCGCTGGCTTGTTTGTGAAAAGGCAGCATCTCATTCAGAACACCTTCAGCGCCCAACTGGCTGACGGAACCAGCCTTCAAAGGCAAAAAAGTGTTGATGGAAATCACTGGCACATTAAGTTCTGGTGGCTGGCAAAATGGCGAGCTCAACGGTGCCAAAGGCTTTGTGACCAACGTATTCCAAACGCCAGGAGACACGATGATCAGGATCGAGTTCATCGACTCTGGTCGGGCGGGTACGACGGAGGAAGTACCGATCAACTATCTCACTCCTGTCAATCCGGAAGATGTCGGAGATCATGCCATTCGGCTGGATGACAATGGCAAGGACAAGGGCGTCGAGGTGATCTTGACTCAGTTGTTGGTTCCGGGCGTATGGCATGTTGCGAAATCGATGGATTCTGAAGTCGGGACTTGTTTGGAAAACATGATGGTCAAGCTCCATGTCAAGTGATGTATGTGAACCTTTTTTTTGTTCTTTAGCATGACATGACTCGCATATTGCACTCGTTCGTAATTTATGTATTTTTCGCTTTTGCATAGAGTAATTCAACTCATTGCTGTAGGTTGGTTGCATGATCCCCTGGATTTGGCATTTGTCAAGCCTAATAAGTAAGGAATGGTGATGAATCGCCGGTGATGCGATTTTGGAGAACAAAGAAGCGGCGGACAAGCTCCTGATATGCAACTCAGCGAGTCTTTCCTAGACTTCGTGATGTGGAAGAATTTGAGTTTCTTCACGCCACAGTGCTGACAGTCATGTCAACGGCGAAGCTTTGGCAGCGCCTAAGAGTCACCGTTCGGTTACGTTCCTCCCGTTTATAAATCAGGCTGTGACCCGCGACCTCTCCTCATCGCTTTATCGATGGCATCTGATTGCCCAGACAGGCTGAGGCTCACAACAAGAACCGCGGAGGTACGGCCGCACAGGAAGTCGAGGCCCCAATAACAGCCTGGATACTACTTCTCACAAGGCGAAATGAAGGGTCGGCTCAGTTCTCCATCATGACTACGTTGCGCTAGTACCTCGACTCGGATATTTCAATCCTTGGAAGGTGCTATCTTTACTGAAGCCTATCAACTTCAAAGGTAGATAACTATACCCTCATGAGTATCAATTATTCTGGCATTACTACTTTACAGTGCCATAAATGTTGGCAACTATGATCACGATCCAAATCACAAGGTGGTGCTCTTCTACTTCCGAGGGCCAAAGCAGTCATGTGAGGTGTGGAGTATAGTAAGTCCAAGGCCAGAAATGAGGTAACATCCGGTTGAGAGCCGCATATTGGTACGACGTATCGCCGTAGCTCTCTCACTATTAGCTAATCTGGATACCGGACTAATGGCCTGCTTCGAATCCATGATCCATTATAACGACCTCGGAACGGTCTTTCAACGAACCCTTGCTGTTCATCACTGAAGCTATCTTTCCGCTCCAGCCGCCATGTCTTCTGATTTACAACCTGCTTTTGAGGCTCTCCTGCTGAATGACTACATATCTTGTATGTTCATTCGTATCCCGAAAACGATTATTCTGATATGTTGATGTGGCAGTTGCGATTGTTGCCGCTATTGTATACGATTATGGTAAGACTTCCTTTCGTACTTCTCCGATCGATGTAATATTCAAATCCTCCTCGTACAGTCCTCACCTTTTCAAGCGAAGTATGATTATCGATATCTCGTTCACCACACCTGACCTTGGGCTGACAATGCTTTAAGACAGAGTACATTTGGGTAGGGGTCTTTTCCATATCTCGGTGCTTCATTTGACTGTATCTTAGTTTAGACCATGGACCTGGGTTTCTGTAATATTTTTTGTCGTGCGTATAGATACTTGTAGGACACTTTATAATTACTGAACAGTTCTGTAGGTCCGTTACTTCGGCATTTGCTTGTTCATGCAAGTCTCCGTTTACCGTACGTGACTCAATACTGATTTGTATTTCAGTTTGGATAGCCTTCGTGAGTTTGTCGTTAAATTGGTGTTGATTGAGCTTATCACTTGTATTCACAGTTGGTACTTCATTTGTTCCAGGGCCCCAGAAAGTAAGTTTTCCCCGCTCTGCACTGGGCATTTAGCATTGACGAATGATTGCTGTTTCTGATAGCTGTATGCTTCCATAGTCACACTGAAAACGACAGTGATGCTGACAATATTAATATTTGCATAGGTGTAAGAGTATTTATATCGAAACCATTGAAATATCGTGACGCAAACTATAAAGGCGACATGTTGATTTCCATGGTGGACTGGGGATATCAGATTTTCCTCATTGCCGCAGATTGTGAGTTTCTGTCCACTCCAGTTTAATTATACGTTCAATGACCACGCTTTCGAATTATGTAAAGTTGTTATGATCTTGCGGGTGTATGCCATGTGGAACCGATCCAAAGCAATCCTTTACATCCTCTTATTCACTTATATTCTGCAGATCATTTGTTTTGCTTTGATCGGTACCTCTCTCAAGAAAACTCAGTTTTCAGGTGTGTTTCATATCCATATTGTTGTCGTCTTATTTACTGTGCCGGATTACTTCATTTGCAGTCAGCCAAATCAATGATCTTTCTTTTTGTTCTTCGTCTCAGATTAGTCCGCTGGTTGACATATACATGAATATGCCACGGTTCCTTCTTGGTTCCGTGCTTTTGGGTCTTGCTGTTGCCCAAACTTTGAAGCAGTCGTTTCGCATGTACAAAGCAACGAAACAGTGGCAGCCTAACAGATACATGCAACTTTTTGTAAGAGACGGGATTTTTTACTTCACCATGCAAGTCTTACTTTCTCTCGTTTCCGTTCACTTTCTTCGTATTCTCTCGCCCATGTTGCTAACTTTTATTTCCTAGGAACTTTGTTAACTATGTCGTTGGCGTGCTAAACCTCGGCGTCAACTTGAACAATAACGCAATGCTTTTCCTGAACTCATTTAGTCAGATAGCCATGTGCGTCATGGTGCCGCGGTTCATCATCAGCGTGCGTCAGCTGTATGAACGTGACGTCCGTCGCCTCCAGCTGGGGGTCGACACAGGATTCGGTGTATCGTCGAAAACCATCGACAGTCGTGTCGCGGATGTGTCTGCGATCGAGTTCGCTGCCGCCGAGCAAGGCCAAATTCATTCGATCGAGGGGATTGTAGAAGAACCAAGGGCCATTCAGCTTGAAGAACGGGGAGATCCTGTGGGTCAGATTTAAGTTTGGACTGCTGTGGAATACCGGAGGATGATGGTTTTTGGGAGGCGGCGGGATATGTTTTGATTTCGATGTATTTATTATCTCTCCACATGACAAGATGTTTGTATTCAAACTTCAGTGTGTTCGCCCCATAAAAGATAGCAGTGTTTTTTTGAAGGCGAAGGGTTCTTTTTGCTTATGTTTTTTTCTCTTCCTGTTTCGGTGTGTATATTTACTACGCTACGGTCGTACAGCCACCGGATTACTTAATCACGGTTTACTTCAAACAGTTCGAGTACGGTAGTTTTACCATAGTGTTTCTACAGAGTGAGCTACTGCATAGTCTTCAAGACTACTCCTCTCTATTCTGTCACAACAAGGCTTAGCCCCTTATAATTTGGCAGCTTGGAGCACGTATGGCGATGAGGACTTTGACTTGACCTTGTCCACATCAGCGATCGTGATGGGCTTACACTCAAACCCATGATTGTATCCCAGTCTATGTGCATTTAGGTCGTATGGATGAGTCAACAGACGTCACAACTATGGCTACTCACCTCGTTCGTCCGTCGACCCCACCTGGCTTAAAGAATTCGGGACGGCGGAGGAGACTGACGACGACTGCACTTCCAGTACCAATGTTGTGCACGAGGCCATATTTTCCACGTTTGTCTGTGGTCGTGAACAATCTTGGAGCTCGCATAGGACCAGCCCCTGTCACATACGATTTGAGTAAACAAAGTGCTGACAGGCATTGGCTCACAGTCACGAAGCTGCACTATTGATTAGGCTCAACAAGAGATATCGAAGGGAGTGGAACTGGAAAAACGCACTGGTAATATAAAAATGCATGCCCAAACCAGTGGCACCCAGCGGGTGTCCTTTAGCCTCGAGCCCGCCACTGGGATTCACGACGTATTTCCCACCGTACTATTAGCCCATTCAATAAAGAAGCTTAGCAGAATCGCAGAGCTCACCGTGTTATCACCTTTCTCTACTAATTTGTGAGCTTCTTCAGCAGCACAAAGTCCGAGCGCCGCATAGGTGATGAGCTAGGAAACGGGATCATCAATCAATCATAATCATAGCATAAAAAAGTGGTGGATTGCACATGCCTCGTTGGAAGCGAAACAATCATGGAGTTCCACCACACCAACTTCGTCTCGTCCTTGACCGTGCGCAAAACCAGCCTGTGCAAAGACTTTATCTGCACATTGCTTCGTAATACCATACCCGACTACTTCCATTGCACTCTCTGACTCGAACGTGGCCCGATGATCTGTTTCAAGTGCCTGTGCAACGATCTCGATGGCCTGATTCTCAAGTTTGTGAGCATGCACGAAATCTTCTGATGCAACAATGCAACAAGCTGCGCCGTCCTGCAGGATCAAGTAACATGCTCAACAGTGGACATAGACGACGGTAATGAAATTTACGGATGTCGGACTGCACATGAACTTGGTTAACTGATTGTTGATCTTTGTTGAATTCAAGACCTGCTCCTCAGTCCACCCATTCCTGAACTGCGAGTACGGATTATTGACTGAATGTTTGTGATTTTTTGCGGCTGCGTCATGTCATCGTCAAAGTATTTTCAGTTACCAGGAAGATTCAGGGTATGGCGGTAGAATGTCAAAGACAACATACCTATCTTAGCAAAATAAGTGACGTCAGCACCGTACTTGTCGCAATATTCCTGCCCTGCATTCGCAAATAATCTCGGAGCATTCGGTCCGTAGTTCTCGCCCGTCTTTAAGTTGGGCTCCAATTCCTGAGTTTTGTTGTTAAACAAGATAGTCGGGGATATACGATCGGGAAAGTGGGTTCCCAGACTTCCCGGAGCCATACGTTCGAATCCAAGTGCGAGTGCACACTCTGCGAGGGAGGACTTGACTGTATTATTGGCATTAAAAAGCGCAGTGCTACCTGTAGAGCAGTTGTTGTTGACGTTCGTGATCGGGATCCCAGTCAAGCCGAGGTTGTAGAGAGCACGCTAGAAGAAAAGTCGATGTAAACACTCGGGCCCCCGGGGTGGGAATAGAATGAAGGACTGACCTGACCGCTCGTCGAGTCGCCATAACAGTATCCAACAAAGGCAGTTTCCACCTCGTCGTACGTGATTCCTTCAGCATAGAACTAATAACTTGTCCTGTCTCGAAATACAGTACTAAAAATACTCACCAGCGTCGAGCAACGCCTTTGTGGCAGCTTCAAGCCCCATCTGATGTCATATATTGATATATCAGACATACAAGTAGAGTGATATTATCAAAGGCTCACGTCTTCCGTTGTTCTCAGACCTCTGGGCTAATGTGGAGTTCTTTGTACGTTCAATGCCGTGACAAATGTAAAAACTTACCTTGATGAAAGTCGTACATCCACATCCAATTATAAAAGTCCTTTTGAACCTGTTATTCTGCACCATCTTCAAATCGACGAGATCCGAAGAACTTGCAACTATGTGGCAGTTCTATGGTAGGTCACGTAGGTGGTCGGTGCCAGCCAGGAAGTTAGAGGGATTAGAGATGACCGGTTCGGCAAGCATTATATTAATTTCCCAGTTCCCGGCGCTAATTCTTGTGGCGTGCCTTGCAATGAATTCACGTGCAAACTTTCGACTTTCCTCTGTTTCAAATGTGTCATACGGCAGAGCTCCGAAGACTATCGGCCATAGTAGGTCATGATTCGAGCATGTGGGAGTCGATACGGCCACTGCCTGTCAGCCCCAAGAAGGGCCAAAACACGTCAGCTTCTGAACGCATTTGAATTCTCATCAGATATAACGCCATCAACAGTTTAATTTACTTCCTCTCTCGGACGTGATGTAATAGAGGTCTATCGTCTTGCCTTCAAGAGGCTTCAATGTTGCTTCACTCTGAGAGGCAGCACATACACCCAGGTTTGGTAGTAACTGCGACGCGCTTAATGAGGTAACTTGACGTTCGGGTCTGATGACGCAGGAAAAATATAAATCATAGCCACATTCTAAATACACCATGGTGCATACAGTCAAGAAAGAGTTAATAAAAGGCCGCGTGCGGCACCAAAAAGGAGTGGACTTACTTCGATCAACCGCTTCGATGAGTTTCTTGCCTTGGTGACTCACTGGCTCTATTTGCCTGTTTCCAAGTACGTGATTGCCAGCCTGCCACAATCCTCTGCATTATTATATTACTCCCGGAGAGAATATTTCTTTGCTTGCCATCAAATGAGTGATAATGAAAAAGGAGACAATTAAAATAGCAATCTGGGTCATAACCAGACTCGGGTGAACGTTCAAAATTTTAGTACTGTTAGGCAAGTTACAGTGGTATCTATTCATGATGCAAGACGCAAAATGCATGACCTCTTCACAGCTTGGCCAGACTTGTTTCAATCATCCACTTAGATGACTTTCTTGCCTTGACCTTGTCTACTTGCGCTTTCGTGATTGGTCTGCAATCCTCTGCATGATTATAGCCGAGCCTAATACCCGTCATAAATAAGGATTAGTAGTAGGCAGAGCTAGAGAACAGACCTTTTACGGCCATCCTCACCGCCAACTTCAAAGAATTCAGGGCGACGCAACAGGCTGATAACTGTTGCACCACCAAGACCCATGTTATGAACGAGGCCATACTTTCCACGCCTATCAGGAGTATCAAATAAGTTTGGTGCTTGAGATTTCCCGGCCCCTGCAAAATTTCATGAGTCAAAATGACAACTTAAGATAAACGGGACATACATCCACGCAATTGCACTGAAGTAAATATGTCTGGATCAGAGAGCCAGATTGTAGAAAGAGTGTGCAACACGTACTTGTGATAGAGATATGCATTCCTGCCCCAGTTGCCCCAATAGGATGACCTCGTGCTTCAAGGCCTCCACTGGGATTGATGACGTATTTTCCGCCGTACTGTTTAGCTTAGCAACGCGCACTGACACAGTAAAAATACTGTCAGACTTACAGTATTATCGCCATCCTCTACGATTTTGTGGGCAAGCTCCGGAGCACAAAGACCTAACGCAGGATATGTGAAGAGCTATCAATGAAAGTGAGTCCTATCGTGATCAAACCATGGCTGAAGACCGACACTCGTACCTCGTTCGGAGCAAAGCAGTCATGCAGCTCGATAACGCCAACTTCGTCTCGCCCCTGTCCCGGTGCGAACCCAGCTTGTTCAAAGACTTTGTCTGCACATCGTTTCGTCATTCCGTACCCGGTCACTTCCAGGGCACTCCCAGAATCATACGTTATTGGCTCATCTGTCTCGAACGCTTGTGCAACAATTTCGATCGCCTGATTCTCTAGTTTGTGCGCATGCACGAAGTCTTCGGAAGCAATTATACAACAGGCTGCGCCATCCTGTGCAGAGAGTGAACTGTCAACTTTGCGAATGGAATGAAAGAATCAACAGTCTTACAGTAGTAGGGGTACACATAAACTTGGTCAACTGGTCATTGATCTTAAGTGAATCCAAAACTTGCTGTTCCGTCCATCCATGCCTGAACTGAGCATATGGATTATTGACAGCATGTTTGTGATTCTTTGCGGCTGCGAGCTTCATTAGTATGCGCCGGGCAAGACAATAGCATGGACGAGGTATACAGGCTACGACGCACCGATCTTTGCAAAGTGTCTAATGTTTGCGCCATACTTGCCGCAAAACTCGTTTGCAGCGTTACCAAACATCCTCGGAACCGCAGGCCCGTAATTCTCGCCATATACTTGCTCTAATTCCACGGTTCTAACCCCCAGGAGAGTGGTTGGTCCGACACGATCCATGAAATGGTTAACAAAAGTTCCCGGAGTCATGCGCTCAAATCCGAGCGCAAGAGCACATTCCACAAGGGACGTTCTGACAGCATTAGAGGCGTGAAAGATGGCAGTGCTCCCCGTGGAACAGTTGTTGTTAAGGTTCGTTATCGGGATACCAGTCATACCGAGATTATAGACGGCACTCTGTATAGAGAATTCGTGGGTCAACGCCCCCAGTTCGGAGATAGATAAAAGGAGAAGAGAATAACTTACTTGGCCACTGGTTGATTCACCATAACAATATCCAACAAAGGCAGTCTGGACACTGTCATATGTTATGCCTCCAAGGAGGATATTCTTCAGCGTAACCATAGCAAGTAGAAGGATGTGCCTACCTGCATCGAGCAACGCCTTCGTTGCAGCTTCCAAACTCATCTAGATGGTGGGCTTAGGCATGCAAACCAGATAGAAGGATAAACCTGCCTCCTCAGTCGTTCGCTCGCCCCTGGGCTACAGAGTTGGCATGATAAAATTATTCGAGGGAGGAGAAAAAAATTACCTTGATGAACGCTGTGGATCCGCAGCCTATGATAAACACTCGCCTGAATTTGGTGGGAGATGGCATGGTTGTTCAACTCGTCAATGAGGTGAAAAAAATTTCCCGATCCATTCTGTCATATAGTGCAACACTGCTTCCTGCGCGGGATAGATAGCATCAGCAAGAAAGAAAGAAAATATTCCCCATGTAATCTGGACTCCGTGATCGGGTTACCATGTTGGGTACAGTGTGCGCGATCGCCTTCTGCTGGTTTCACCGTGGCAGTTTCCAAACTCATTGGTTGACATGCACAAGAAACCCGCTTCGGTGGGATGCGGAACAGATAGCATAAGCTTTCAGTCGGTCACTCATAAAACGAGAAAAGTAGCATGTTGCTGTACGATGAACGTTCGCGTGAATTTGGTCACGATGACTTGTAAATGAGATAGGACACTTGGGCGTTAAAAAGCGAAGCACTAAAAACTCAATTGGAGCAGTTACGTCATAGCAACACTACCCCCCACAGGTCTCGCAAGCGTATTTTATAGCGATAAATCGTTTTCCTCGTTTCTTTGATTGCTTTGTAATGACAACTTGGAGCTGTGGCAGTAGTCTTCACTAGTAGGCTGCCTGGTTAAAGCAACATTCAGCCCACTCCGCTCCCGGTGCGTACTTCGATATCGTCTGACAGCATCCGGTTCGTGCGCACATTCCGCCGCCGCCGCCTCTCTTCCCTTGACCGTCGGGGCTGGAAATAACCACGTGCGACTCCAGATTGCGGTATGCATTGATTGGACCTATTGATGGCTTTGTCCCGTTGAAACAGCCCCAAGGACAACGAAAATCGCCGAAGGGTTTCAGTGACTCCGTTGGCTTATATAAAGACGCAACTGTCATGGCTACACACGAAATATTCCGGGTCCAAGAACTGAACACCGGATATTCCAGAACGATTTCAGAGCGGATGAGAAGCATTGGCACGAAGCAGACCCACGTTTCTGTAACTTTAGTGGATATTTGTGATCTGAACAATGCTCACCGCTCTAAGTGCTCGCTGACACCCTCGGAAGCTGGTTTGATCACGAGGGTCGTGGAGATTTCGCGGGTACAGTAAGCAAGTGGATATATCCTTCTTTTGCGGCTCACCGTCGGCGATTAGAACGGCGCAGCGTGGTCCACGCACCTCAGTGCTCTCTGCAGAAAAGGTTTATTCAAAGGGATAGGGTTGAAGACCACCCTAACGTTTCAATTAATCACGGGGGCCTCGAGCGATGCCAGGGGTCTTAGTGGCGGGTCAATTAGACTTGCCTAACCCCCTGAGTAGATGACCCCTCTCCGCTGAGCTTTTCGAAACAAGAACTTTGATTAGATGGGTCTCCACTTCCTGACAGTAACCCTTGAGAATTTGATCAGCCTCTAAACCATGGCACTCGCATCAGAATCTGCTGCGCAGCTGAGCCTGGAGGTTATTGGGCATTATGTCGGGAGCAAAGACTCGAGCGTACTCGGAATCAGTCAACAAGAATGAGCAAGTCTGAGCGAAACATATATTAGCGACCTAAAACACATACACGACAACATACCTGAGCGAAACAAGGAACGTCTGACGTATCCCTGTCTCGCCCAGACCTTTATATATATACTGAATACCTCGTGTCCGTGTCCAAATACGTACGGATGAGATAAGATAGAAAAACGAATCACGACATTACCCCCTCTTCAAGGTTCGTCGTCCTCGACGAACGCAGAGTGTCGATATTGATTGCGGAATGCAATGAATTCGGGAGTGAGAAACATGGGAGACGGAGTGGGAAGAGGAATATTGGCGCATGTAGGACATGTGCATGCAGGATCGGGTGAGGTCGGGTTATCGTCGGAACGAGATGGCTCGTCAAGAATACAGTAGCGGATATGCATCGTTTTGCGGGGTCTGGGTTTGGCAGGATGTGAACGATGAAAATCGCGTAATAATGCTGGTGCGTTTACGAGTTTTTTCTCAGTGAGCCACTCACGTTCCTCAATGGGGAAAATCTTCCAATGAACTAAGTATTCGATCTTCCCGCGACGTTCTCTCGAGTCGACGAGATATTCGATTTCTTGTTCGAGTTCTCCGTCTATAATATCCGGAGGAGGAGGTGGAGGAGCAAGTTGGGAAGGAAATTGTCCGCGTACGGCGGGAGATAGTTTCGATTCGTGGAATACCGGGTGTATCTTCCACGTATGAGGTAGTTTGATTTTGTACGACGCCACTCCAACCTTTGAAATGATTTTGAACGGTCCAAACCGTTTGTCGTCTAGCTTCTTCATAGGTCGGTCGGTTCGAATATGCGTCGCTTCTAACCATACAATATCTCCTTCTTTATATTCCCTACTCTCCTTTTGCTTACGATCGTAGAATCGCTTCATGTCTCGAGCCGCTTGAATCAGGGACGCTTCGGCTTCCAATCTATTGCGTTTCATTTGTTCTACGAACTCTTGAACCGATTCTACTCTCGCTCGTTTTCTCCCCACTCCTTGGATCTCCGGGTTTTGGCCATACATCAACTCGAAGGGAGAAAACCCCGTCGCTCGGCTTTTGGCGTTATTGTGTGTGAATTCGGCCATAGAAAGCCATTCGGACCAATCCGATTGTCGGTGATTGGTATACAAACGTAGGTATTGCTCCACTTCCTGGTTAATGCATTCGGTTTGGCCGTCGGTCTGAGGGTGATACGCGGTGCTCGGATTGCCTTGGATTTGGAGCATAGAATACAACTCCTTCATGAATCCCGACACGAATTGACTTCCTCTGTCACTTATCACTTTGGTCGGGGTTCCGAAATCTTTAAAGACATGATCTCTGAATTTCCGCGCTACTCCTTCTGACGTGATGGTGCTTTGTATTGGTAGTACCCGAATCATTTTGGTAAAACGATCCACTATGACCAGTATGGCATCGTAACCGTTGGATTCGGGTAACGTGCCGATGATATCAATTGAGATAATTTTCCAAGGTGCATCTGGTATTTCGTTGGGTTGCAGCGGGGCGTGAGTCGTTTCGTTACGACTTTTTGTCCATTGACACGCCTGACACCCCTGTACATAGTTCTTGATATCTCGATTAAGTGTCGGCCACCAATACTTCTGCATTACCAACTCCCTCGTTCTGTGTCGACCTGGATGTCCGGCAGTCAAGGCATTGTGATTCTGTCAGAGTATTTCGTTTCGGATCTGATCTTTTTCGGGCGTGTACGTCAATTGTTTCCAATACCAGATTCTGTCCTTTTCCGACCAGTCCTGAGGTCTTCGTTTACGATCCTCAGCGGCTATTTTGTCGACGAATGCCTGACTTTGCCGAATGAGCTCATCCATGTCTGTCACTGTTTGGAGTCGGGTTTGGATACCCGTCGACCCGAATCCCTTGTCTCCTCTATTTGTCACTCCGAGTTCGTCAACCACTTTGATTGGAGTCATCTCTATCTTCTCCAATATTATCTGGGCTATTCTATCACCCTCTGTTACATGGAAGTTGACATCAGAATGATCAAAGAGGAGTATTTTGACGCTTCCTCTATAATCTGCGTCTATTACCCCAGCGCCTATTTGGATTCCTTGTTTGACCGCTAATCCACTTCGTGGTGTGATTCTCCCATAGGTTCCTTTAGGCGTTGCGATAGCGATCTGTGTATCTACACAGGCTTGTCCATTCGCTGGGATAATTTGGGATTCGGCTGCATAGAGATCGTATCCTGCTGCCTCCTCTGACCCTTTCGTCGGAACTACAGCTTTTTCCGTGAGTTTTTTGACTTTAAATTCGTTTAGCGTATCGTTTAGGGTGTTGAGGAAGCGCTCGTCTCCTAGCAGTGTCATTTGCGAGTTGTCATCTACCCCCTTTTCGAAGTCAGGTCCCCAAGACAGAGGATCTGCCACATTGGTACGTCCAGGTTTGTGTCATATGGTGAAATGAAAGTCAGCCAGTTCGGACATCCAACGCGCTTGTCGACGATTTAAATCTTGGGGTTGACGAAAGTAGACCAGATTTTGATGGTCGGTATCGACAAAGAATGAATGATGGGAATGGAGTAGATAGTGTCTCCATTCACGCAAACATTCCATGATAGCGAGTAATTCTTTGTCGTAAATTTGGTAGTTGCGCTCTGCAGGAAGAAGCGATCATGAATAGTATGCGATCGGTTTTTTGCGTTCTTCTTGTTCCTGCCAGAGTACTCCTCCCAAACCAACATTGGAAGCATCTGGTTCCACCGTAAATGTGCCTTCGTCATTTGGTATGGACAAGACAGGAGCCATCGTCAACGCATCTTTCAATTGTTGGAACGCCACCTCCTGCGTCGTTGTCCATTCCCATGAGACCTTACCCATTAAATAGGTAAGTGGTTTAGCGATCGAACTGAAGTTCAGGATAAACTGGCGATAAAAGTTGGTGAACCCAAGGAAAGATTGTACTTCCTTCACAGTGGTAGGTGTTCGCCAATCCTTGACAGCTTTGATCTTCGCCGGATCTGTCCTGACTTGTCCGTTTCCCACTACCAGTCCTAGGTATTCGACTTCGGGCACATCGAACTCGCACTTGGTATCCTTGAGAAAGAGACTGTGGTTACGGAGTATCTCTAGTACTCTGCGCGACGTTTTTTTATGAATTTCTTCATTTGGGGAGAAGATTAGGATATCGTCCATGTAGACGAGGACGAGTCCTTCATCTATGAGCTCCTTCAGAATGTCATTCATCATATTCTGGAACGTAGCCGGGGAATTGGTGAGTCCAAAAAACATCACAAGAGGTTCGAATAATCCTCTCAGAGTTCTGAACGCTGCTTTCCATTCATCTCCCTGTTTGATTCGAATGTTATTATATCCCCAATGTATGTCCAGTTTTGTAAACAGTCGCGCATTTCGTAGTTTGTCTACCAATCACCAG